>JASCZI010030276.1:112870-129605 GCA_036250425.1 Stylosanthes scabra
CTATTCGGTGAGCAAGGCTGGAATTTACCTTTGCCTTGGTCTTCTATTGAAAAGGAGTCTCAGATGTTTAGAAGCGCATCTCCTGATATTATTACTAAAAGAAGTGTTCTCATTCAAGATTGTTTACAATCTCTTCTCCACACTCGGTTCTATTCAAGTCTTCCTAGAGCTTTGGCTTTGTTTTTATACCCTCAAGATTCAGATCCTCTTTCGCATGAGTCAAATGCACTAGTTTCTCAGTCTTCTTTCACAGGAGGAATCATTAGGAACTCTTCTACTTTAGGGAAGACCATATCACTCATAGTTGAAATTCCTCCTAACAAATCTGTGAGACAGCTGTTAGAAGCACAGCATTACACTTGTGCTGGATGCCATAAACATTTTGATAGTGAGAAAACTTTGATTCAGGATCTTGTACAGACATTTGGATGGAGGAAGCCCCGACTTTGTGAATACACTGGTCAATTGTTCTGCACTTCTTGCCACACAAATGAGACAGCAGTCTTGCCAGCAAGGGTTTTGCATCATTGGGATTTCACTCATCATCCTGTTTCTCAGTTAGCAAAGTCTTATCTGGATTCTATACATGAGCAGGTAATTCTAAAACAAAAGCTTGCCAGCTGTTTTAACTGCGTATATTTTGAAATTATTCTTCCAATTCACCTAAATTTTTTACTAACAAATTTCTCTGCAGCCTATGCTGTGTGTCACTGCAGTGAATCCCTTCCTTTTGTCAAAGGTCCCAGCCTTGCGTCGTGTTATGAGTGTCAGGAAAAAGTTAGGAATCATGCTTCCATTTGTGCGCTGCCCTTTTCGAAGGTCTATCAACAGAGCACTTGGAAGCCGTAGGTATCTTCTTGAAAGCAATGACTTCTTTTCTGTGAGGGATTTGATTGATCTTTCCAAAGGAGTATTTGCTGGTAAGGTTCTATTTCTTGTTTATTGTGAAGTTCATTTTTATTTAATTTCCATTTGTGTTTCATCTCTTCAGATGAATAAATTTGGTTTCACTACAGTTATATTTATATCTAAACCTTAGTTTTTCACCTTCACATGCTTTGATCCATGCACGAAGAGAGATCCATCTGGTCCTTCACTCCTTCCTGAGAGTGAGCATCCGGATTTATGATTAATTAAATAGCCTATGCATTAAATTAAAGCACATTGCCTTGTACTTTTCAGTGAAATTTCATTTCTCTCTCTTTGTTACATGAGATAATAGAACTATCCTATTGATCATACATTTTGAATGAAACCAATGGTATACTTTGAAGTTTGTATGATGCATTTCCTATATGAAATGTTCCTGATGTATAACAACTGTTGTGCAGCACTTCCGGTTATGGTGGAAACTGTGTCAAGTAAAATCATGGAACACATTACTGACCAGTGTCTCATATGCTGTGATGTGGGAGTCCCTTGTAGTGGCCGACAAGATTGTAGTGACCCATCTTCTCTCATTTTCCCATTTCAGGTGTGTCTGCTTGTAAGCTAAGATTGTCACAGAATTTGTTGTTGGGGAGGACTATAGAGATCTGGAAGTTAATTTATTCTAAAATTTCCTTCTCTCTTATTTTATTAGCACTTCCATTGGAATTTGTTATTTTTATTAGAATTACAATTAAAATTACATTTTTCTTTTGGAATTCTTCTGATCTAATCAAAACAACACTCTTAACCTGAGCTAAATTATGAGCAGGAAGACGATATCGAAAGGTGTAAAGCTTGTCAAGCTGTTTTCCATAAGCGTTGCTTCAGAAAGCTTGCGAACTGTCCTTGCGGCACACACCTTGGATCAAACAAGACAAAGAGCTTAACAAAGAAACCAAGCCAGAAGGGAAGTGGTGACACTAGCGGAACCTTGGACTTGTTAGGGAGGGGACTTAGTTCTGCTGGGTTATCACCTAAACTACTCTCAGGTTTATTTTCTAGGGAGAAGCCAGATAAGACCAGAGAGCATAAAGACGAAAATATAATATTAATGGGTTCATTGCCAAGCAATTCTTTATAATCAAAACCTACAAATCTATGCTGTCTGTCTATATCTGTTGTTGATTTGTTGTACCATACATTTTTTGTTACCTTTTAAGGATGTTTGTTCAATAGTCACAATTATCTGTGTAGTCAATTTTTGGTCATCATTTCCTTTTGTAACAAAAAATCTATGTATAGCGTTTAAGTTATTTTCTTGGAAGAAAAAGGAAAAAGGTATGCGCTGTTCTGTTCTGTTCTTGTATTTATTTATTCGTTCTATTCATTATATAGCTTTATCAGATTCATTTGTTCTCATTGATATGATTACTTAATCAGTAATGTACCTTCTTTCATGATGAACTTCCCAGTCCCACTGCTGGAAAAGATTCTTAGAACCAGACAAGTCTTTGATTAGCAGCTATACATTATTGATGGGGATATTCAGCGGTAAGTAAATGTTTAAATGATTATGAACTTTTGGTGATAATTATGGTGATTGTAGGGTAAGATAATCAATAGGAATAAGTAGATTTTTCGCCTCCCAAATTCATTAGTAATGTTAATGAAATTTATAATGATTGACGATGATTTTTTACTTTCATAGGCAGATTCATTAAAAATATTGGCATATAGAAAAAAGAAAAAAAAAAAAAGATGATTAAGCATAGCACTCTTAATTAAAGTAAGAATAAGCACATGATATTTTACCCTACAATATCTTTTTTCTTTTTTTTTATTAGAACCCTACAAATAATATCTTTGTTACCCTACATATCTTATTTTAGTAGTGGAAACTGGAAAGTGATTCCTCACTTTTAGGTAGGGCTGCAAGCGTTGGTTAGGAGTTGCCATAATTTCTGGGAAGTTGTGTTTAATACAAAATGACCAAAGTTTAAGCACTAAAAGTTTTCAAGATTTTATCTTGAATGTTAAATTTGGGTAGGAGTAAAAAGTATGTATTAACAAATAAAAAACTCCTAAAAAAAATATTTTCTATTAAAACTTATTTGTTGTATTAAGGAACTTGGTGGTATGATCTAGAAAATATAATATATGAAGTCAATTTACTATTAAAATTTTGACTACAAAGAAGAACTATTTCTTGAAGTTTTTAATTCTTTTACACATCAATATCCAACTTTACCATTGGTAATTGTGTTAAGCTAATATAAAACAAATTTCTTATGTGCTACATGGTGATAGCATAATAGCATGTTCACTTTCGGTGGTCATTTTTGCATCACAATTCTTAATTGTAAAGCTATTAGCCTATTACTTCACAAATAGTTACTTATATTCCAAAGAAAAAAGAATTTCAAAAAAGAAAGACTGATATATTTAACTATATGAATATGAGTTCATACTGATATACACTACATTGTGACTAATTTTTTTTTGTTGTACATTCCTTCTCTTCCTTATTCCTATGGAAAAAAAGTAATATTCCGGAGAAAATCAAAGCTTGCTTAGTCCTAATGCCAAAGTCATGTGTCTCTATATGTATAGCTATCTAGAACATAGATATTTATCAGGGTACCGCGTTGAGAGCACATAGTGTTTCAGCTTCATAAGTAAAGCAAATGCACCATAGCAAGGAATATGCAGTAATGCCACAGCAAAGTACCTATCAATCAATCACAAGCCAGAAAATAAGAGAGAGAGAGAGAAATGGGTCAGCAAAATTGGTCAATAGTTTTATAAACAAAAGTTATCAATCTCTCAGTTAATTCATAATTTGGATAGAATTCATACCATAATGGAGCATATGGAGATGACAAGTCAAGAAATGTATATGGCCACCTGTTGAAAAAAATGGTCTTGTTAGAGGTTAGAGTATGATGCATATTGCATAAGATGTTTTCAAAAAAGTGGAGACCAAAATAAAGATGAAGACTCATACCAGAGATAGATGCAAGCATGAACAATCCACTGGAAAATCACATATGTTACTGTCCACAAGCAAAAGTATCCGATTCGAAACCAAGGGAACGGCTGAAGAGGTTAAGGTAATTAGAAGAAGGGTAAGAGTTTTTATGTTATATGCATAAACATAGAAACTGAACAATTTTCAATGGAATCAAATGCAGAAACTTACCAGGGAATTCAAAGCAGTATCACCTATGAGGAAAACAGCATTGATTGTATGCATATTGATTATCAACTGCCACAGAAGAATTTGTATATGGTTTAGCTTTGAAGTTCTCTAATGTTATTGAAGATATCAAAGAAAATTACTAGCTGATACTTACAAAATTGATGTTGTAGTCTTTGATGGTTAAAAATGGAACAATTATGAACCAAAATACACAATCAGTGAGCATTACAGCACCTGCATTCATCTGTTCACAGGTGAAGAAACAATCTTTGGTTGAGATTTTCTACAATGACCTAAATAAGAGCTAATGTACTAAGAAATGAGCTATAATTCTCCATCTTTCCAAGAATTCAGAAAAGGGTACCATACAATCATTCTTGTAGCTCAGTGAGTGATATATTGTAGTGTACCTGGAATATTATTTGAAAGATATAGCCCCAAGTGCTCGCATGTTGGCGAACGAGACATTCCTTTGGGGCTGCTAAGATTTTATCTTGGCTGAAAGCATTAGAACTTTGTGGAAGTGCAGGATCACCATTGAATCCTTGCTCTGCATCTCCATCCACATTATCAACCTTATCGCCTGTCGCTTTCTTATGATGCTGGTAACATCCATGCATGGAAAGCAAAGATCCAAGCTGCAAAATCAAGCACACAAAGGACAAATATACTTAAGAAATTATATACAAATATGATGATGATGATGATAGATAAGAGCGACATTAGGCCTTTCATACTTACCCCAAAGTAAATGGTGATTGATGTAAAAGTCCACCTGTTTAAGAATCCACCACAAAAATGGAATGCCAAAACTTGTAAGATAATCAATCAATAAGACAATATGGAAAGTGCTAAGAAAAAACCACCTGGCCATACATGTTGCTTGCTTGAAATGTAATCATAAATTAGGTCAGACAATGACATTGTATCTTATGAGAATCTTTAAATACTCCCATGATTGATCACAAAATTATAAAGGCTTAACTCCAAGAACACTAAATGGGAAAATGACATGCCAAATTCTAACAAAAACACAGATAAATATGCTTTTTTAAGATTAAATATGCTTCCTAAACTTGTGTTTAATATCATGTTCTGTACCAAAAGCACAATAAATGCAAAAACACTAAAAAAAAAGTACCTAAAATTCAAAGACAAAACTCATCAAAATAAGGAATGAGAACTTACTGAGTGTAATAGTAGAAAATGCGTCCTCCATCCACACAAGCATTGACAATGAGAAGAACCAAAAGCACAATAAATGCAAGAACTCTAAAAGCCAGAAGCCAAGCAGGGTGAACCCCTTTTAGGCAAGGCATCCATGTCTCATCCTCATACAAAGTTGCTGAACTTCTTTCTTCTTCTTCTGCTTCTTCAAGGCTTTCACTATTGCCACCATTACCATTGTTCCTTGGTGGTTTTTTTCTCACATTCTCATACTTCCATATAAGCAATGATGAGAAGATTAAGGTAACAAGTATCCATATGGCGCAAAGAAAGACCTTCCAGTTTAGCCAGTAACTCTGAGTGTTTGTCTTTGCAGTCATTATTGGCTCCCATGACCCTTTGGAAGTTCCTGTCAGAAAACTCATTTTGAATCCACTTTACCTTCTTCTTCTTCTTATTATTGTGACTTTCTCAGATTTCTCACAGTAGAAAATAGTAAGGTAGGAGTGGTCTTGTTTTTCCAATTCCAATATTGTTTACAGTGTTTACAAAGCAGAAAAAAGGGATGAACTTTGAAGAATGAATGAACAAATTGAACTAACACCAAACAAATTGATTACTCTCAGAAACCAAAGAACACAAAAATGAGAAAAAGATTGAAACTTGTGAAGTGGGTTATTATGGTTGAAGCTCAATTTTCAGCCCCTGATGCTAATAATAATTAAGGAAAGGAGAGAGAGGCCAAAAGTGAAAGCAAAGGAGTCTTCTGAACCATAAAAATCATGAAGAAATGATGAGGCAACAGAATATGAAGAGAGAGAGAAGCATTTCATTCAAGGAAGCACTCATGAGTTTCTCATGTATTTTCACAAGCAGAAGGAAGGAAGAGTGATTTAGTTAGTTGTTGAAACTTGAGGGCCATTCAATGACTAAAAAGTTGAAAACTCTTGGAGACATTTTTTGACTGCATTAAGCATGTTTGGATTACGTAGATATTCCAAACTTTGGGGTTGATTTATGCACATAAAAGAGACACCGACAGTTATAATAATACTCGATTATGATTATTTAAACAAATAAAGGTGGCAATGTTTGTAGTTTGAAACTGTTGTTCTTGGTAAGCAAGGAAAAAGGTTGAAACTTGCAAGGGAAAGCAAAGGAATGGAATTTGTTGTGTAGGATTGGTACGGGAAGAGAAGATGCTTTCCTTCTTATTAGCTTTTGTGTTCAGGAATCTACTCAGAAAGACAGAGATAGAGAGAGAGAGAAAGGGATGTTGTGCTTTGAGCACAAGCTTCTTCTCTCTTTGTTACTGTGCTTTTCATCTAACTCCCATCTTATTTACTTTAAATTTTAATGTTGAGTAACTTTTTAAAATCTAATTAATTTATTCTTACATGATTATTCAATTAATTAATAGTGCATTAATAATAGTAGTTAATATCTGAAGGCGAATTTTCTCGTAGTATCTCCTAATCTATTTCGCAGCCTAAGATTAATTAATTATGAATGTGAACTTAATTTAAAAATTTATCGTGAGACAATTGTTGTAACAGATTAATGAGTTAAACATTATATCAACCGAGTTGATTAGGATTTATTAATTAATTAATCCAACACTTTCATATTCTCATATGATAAACTAAAATATATAACATATATATACTAATATTTTATATAGTGTAAGAGATCTTAACTAAAAAGAAAATTGAGTTTTTACCCATAAAAATGTATTAGATGGAAAATTTAATTTTAATGTACCGTAAACGTAAAATAATTTTTATGCATATTTAATTATATAACATTAAGCAAGTAAAAATAAATACATTTTATATGTTTAAAAATTAAACGAAAGAATAAGTTTGATTATATATTTTTAAAAGTTAAATATATAATTGTTTTTATTAATACCATAGCATAAAATTATTTTTTTATAGAATTTTTTTTGTTAATGCTTAAAGTGTGAAGAAATTAAAATACTAAATCCTTCTGTTGTCAAAATAAACAAATAAAATACTAAGCCCTCTCTTTTTAACCTACCAAAAAATTTGATGACAGGGTTGATATCTTACATATATCCATGCAAATGATAAAATAATCCAAAAAAGGCATGCATGTGTTACACTTTGTGTGGGTAGTATTTCAAGGATTAGCAGTTAGATTTTGTATTATTTTTAATTTCATTACTCCATTTTGTATTTTGTGACACATAGAGAGAGAGACATATAGAAGAAAGGGACCAGACATTGGTACAACATGTGTAGTATGGATTTTGTATTGGAAATGCTTTGAAGTCGAGATACCCTAGATTTGTTGTCTTAAATTACTTGGTTTTTCTCTGATAAACCAAGCTTAACTAACCGAGAAAGACATCCACTATATGGCACACACACAATTCAAAATTACCAAAATAATAAGGTAAAAATTAGTTATGAATAATGGTAAGAATACTAAGATAATGACAAGAACTAATATTCATTAATGTATGTTAACTGAGTAACTAATACTAAGGTGCTTTTTTTTCCTTCTAATTTGGGGTGCGTTTATTATTATTTTTTTAGTATTAAAAATGTATCATACATTCCATACTTATAAGACAAGTGTGATTTATAGATGAATCTAAATGATGATTATATGGTACATTTAAGAGTATGGAGACTTTAATGTTTTTGGATTATGATGATATGATCCCAAATGATTCATCCCAAATGATTCATCAATCTTAGACTTTGGTGTCTTATTATAGTGGGCCTCAATCTCATAGTCATAGGGATAGAGACACAAATAAAATTGGAATCTTAAGTGGATAGATTATTATTACATTATTTGGGGAATGAAATAAGGTTAGTTTAGTATAATGATAATAATGTAAGATTATAGAGAGGGGGGCATAATGATCATAGAAAAGACTCACGAGATTGTTGATGCTTTTGGGGCAAACAATGGAGTGGGTCCCACGATTTAGACTAATCTTGACTTCTTGGACTTGTTGGAACAACACAACAGTGACTTCTCACCACCATCATCAACATAATCTTAGTGGATTATTTATTTATTTATTTAACTATTATATATATATTGGTGGAATGTTTGTAATTTACTATAAAATTTTGAATGAAAATGACTCCACCAAAAATGGCCTGCCACATATGTAAATGTGTTAGGTAATTAACCTTGACTACTAAAACGCGTGACATTTTTTGTTAATTGGTACTTTTTTTAAAAAAAAAACAAATAAGTATTTCTTTTTATTTTACAATTATTTTGAAAAAAGGTAATATTTTATAACATGTAGGGTGTTGATGACTCTAAAGATCTTGTACCACTGATGTATATTTTGGTTATGTTATCTGCGGAATAAACGCTTAATTTTATCGTGATCATTTATTATTGGAATATTACGTGTTTTAATAATTATAAAACTCTAAATTGACCCTGATAAAATAAAGAATTTATTGACAAATCGATTTCTTATCGTAGTTTGCCAAATAATAGCCATGGTGACATATTAGTTCAAGTCTGATATATCAATCTGTTATTTAACGCTATTATTTTACACATTATACATGAATTGGCACATCATTATAGCTACTTTTTAACAACCCGTAAGCCTGTTACCAGGGTCAATTTGTCAAATTTTTCATTTCGTCAAGAATCAACTTGGATTTCATAATTATTAAAGGGCGTCATGTCCAAAATGCAAATGATCAAGGGGCCGAATTGAGTGTTTACTCTTATTTGTGCACATATTTTATTTAACAAATCTCAATCAATTCTCACCAAAAAGAGCGTACAAACACATGCTTTACTTCTTCTTTTTCTTGCTCATGTGTCATCGCCTTCTTCTCCTTCTTCTTCTTCCTTCTTGAAGCGAAATTTATTTTTATTTCAAACAAAAACTTGTTAAAAATACGGAGAAGAAGGAAAAAGTAGATGTTAACGATGACGACAAAAATGATGATCCAGGAATGACGACGATGATGCAGACATGTGGAAGAAAGAAGAAGAAGAAAAGAGGAGATGAAACAATAGATGAATAAAGAAGAAGAATGTGCACTATTCGTGAGAGAAAGAACATAAAATTCTGACTCTAAGAAACAAATCGAAATATACTACTGTAACGAAGCAAAATATACTGCTAACTCGAACACAAAACAACAAACCATAATAAGTTGAATTTTTAGTATACATATCAACAACACCAATATGAATAATGTTAATTTATTTTACAAAAAATGAAACATGTACATTATTAAGAGGAATAAATAACAAAATTAAGAATGAAAAATAAAAGAACATTAACAACATAACGGAAAAGAAGAATGATGACAATGACTCAGGAATAACGTCGATGACGCAGAAGAAGACGCAAATATAGAAGAACAAAGTAGAAAAACAAGAAGAAGAGGTTAAGAGGAGGAAAAAGAAGAAAGAAGCAGGAGATGAAGAACAAGATGAAAAAAGAAGAAGACACAATTTGAGAAAAAGAAGCGTGTAAAGAAAAAAAATTGATTAAATTTAATTGATTAAATTATTTGTTTGCATAAAATTATTGTACATATATTAATTGCAAAATTTCGCATGTGAATTTTTTTAATCAATTTTTTTTTTTAATTTTATGCGTTTTACCAGTTAGGGACTTAGGGTGTATCAAAGTAAAGAAATAATTAAAGTTTATAGTATTGTATGCAGAATAAAATAAACTACCGAAAAATAACAATAAAAAATTTAAAATTTATAAAAATAATTTTAAAATATTCAAATAACAAAAATACTCTAAAAAAATTTAAAATTTTAACCCAAAAAAAATCAAATATTAGCAATTTTAGGGTGCGTTTGATTTACGTTTTTATTTTCTATTTTCATTTCTAATATTTTCTGGATTTTGTGAAGGAAAAAGTGAAAATAATAAAATCCTGTTTTATGCTGTTTTTATTTTTTCCTTCACAAAATTCAGAAAACAAAAAATGAAAACGCAAACCAAACGCACCCTTAACTTTTGGTTTTACTAGCTGCTTAATGTTTTTTAAAACAATATATCTTTTATCAGAATTTTAAATCTTTAAAAAATATATTTATTATTTGAATATTTTAGCGTTATTTTTTATCGGTTTTAAAATTTGTTGTAGGTATTTTTGTGGTTTAATCATTGTATATAATCTATTGCAAATAGTTTGAAGAAGACATACATGCCAAGAAATGACATGTATGTTACAAGAATGCGAACTAAACCATGCATGAAGTAATCGTATTGTTTTCTTCATAAAAACTTCAATTACGAAGGCGGAAATGAAATAAAATAAAATAAATATTTAATTTGTTGTATTTGCATTATTTTGAAATTGTATTGGTGGTCCTAATATATAAATGTGGTCCATGAAATAATTGGGGAAAAAACTAAAATTGCATCTGCATGCCTTGTTTGTTGTCTCTGTTTAGATTCGGCAAAAGTGAATAATCAGTGGAATGTGAGTTTGTGACAGAGATGTACAATATTATGCTCACGAGACCTCTGTATTTCTAATTAATTTCTTTGTTTGTTTTTATTGTTTTTGGTACATTTACAATATAAATTAAATTATAATAACAATAATAAAATTCACATGTGTGTGTGTGTGGTGTTTTATGCAGATTCATCCAATATGGAAGAACAGGATAATGAGATGGATAAGTCACAAAACAGAGAAGACTAACCAAGTTTTTTGGTGCAATAATTAAATACTAAATAATTTTAGGGATGATCTAAAAAAAATTATATTAATAAGTGACTTAGTGAAATTTTTGACACGAATCCAAGGGGGATAGAGAGATGGATAATGGATGGTCCATAAAGTTGATTAAACATCAGCAAATAAAAAGATGAAAGTAAAAGAAAAAGAAAGAAATAAAAAAAGAATAAAGAGAGATATCCAAAGAATGAGGACCAGATTTTAATTGTTTGTTGATTTATGAATTTATTATCCATTATGAGTGCATAATATAATACACTAACTTTTAGATATGATTTGATGGAGGGGGTGTCACACATCAATTATTCATGACTTTATAATTTACACCCAAACAAAAATTAGCATATCATCTATTCTCTAACCCTAATTAAGGTGATGCCAAAATCTTGATTATGAGGAAGTTGTGTTGTCTCTCATCCTCTCTAATCCTCTCTATGCATTATTCAAAGAGGTTAAATTCTTAAATTTATTATTATTGAATTGTTATTAGTTGTTTGAAACTTTTGCATTTCGTGAATAGCATTTCCAGTATCCTAAACAGAACAATGACAAACCTTCACAGTAAAATCTATGTAGCAATGTTTTAATTAATTAAAGGCTAAACATGCAATCTAGTTCATAATAATTTGATGACTTTTAACAAAATAAAATGACAACTTGATCTTTATTATATATATGTGGGATGTGGGATAATGTGATAAATATGGTAGCTAGCTAGAATTAGTGCACTCTGACCTCAATAAAGTTGCTCTCTTTTGCATGAACAAACTCGGATAGATGTGGGAGAGATTAGAGACATACCTTTCATCTTTGGTGGCAATACAATAATGGAAGCTAAGCATATAAATATCTAAGCTAATGAGATAGTCTTGGCACATTCGATTAAATTGGGAGTCTAAATTCTTAAAGGTACATTCTTTATAAGTATATAGCATTATGAAGCTAGACACAAATGAGAATATTTACAGAGAAACCTAACTAATTAAGTGTCAAGTACATAACAATACTGTTAGTGCCGTTAATCTCGTCCAGGGTGTTAAAAAAAATCACTTTAATTAATTAACCAATTTAAAAATCTTAATCAAATTTAAAATAATCGATTTTTATAATTGGTCAAAAAATTGTATCCATTTTTATAAAAGTAGTTAACTGAATTGATAAAACCGGTTTATAAAATATTAATCAAACCGGTTTTAGATAACTGATTTTTAAAATAATCTAATTTTTTCATATAAAAACCGGTTTTTAATAAAATTAACCAATTTTTTTTAAATAACCAATTTTTTTTTCAAAAATCCCGATTATTACATTAAAAACCGATTTTTATTTACAATAACCGATTTTATGATTTAAAATCAATTTGATTAATTAATCTAAACCTAATTTTTGGCTAACCTAAATATGGTTATGGTTACCATAACCATGAACACCCCTACATGACACAAGTCTCATAAGCCATATATGAGTAAACTTCATTTGATTGACTTCTTTACATCATGTACCTTTAAATTTGTATAAAAATACGATTATTAATATCAAAACAAAATGCAATGCAGTTAATAAATAAATAGTTACCGTATTTTTATACGTGCGTCAATTTGGTGTTTAAAAAAATAATGTGGGAATAGTAGAACTGTCATGTTAATACTAATCATAATCCACCTACCCTTCAAGCTAAATATCTATATCAATTGATCTATGACTTTAGGGAGAAACTAAATCAGGGAATAAAAGATGAGAAGACACAACATCCAACTCAAAACCTTAAGGTATTAAGTAAATGAGTCTCTCATTTTATAAACTTCTCACTTCTCTTTACTCTCAAAGATGTGGGACTAATTTCTCACACTTGAACCACAGCACAAATTTTAGAGACTAGACTAAGTTGATGAAATTTCATGGACTAATTTAAAGCTTTCTTACCACTTAAGAGATCAACTGAATATTAACTCACAATTCACATATTTTGTTATTTTTTTTCTAAATCCTAAATCCTTAAAATTTGTCTCAAGCATCAATTTCAATTGTCCACGTAGAATGACTTGAATATTAACTCGAATTGTCTATCATGACTTGAAAATATTTTAATTCGTAGGTTCAAATTTGAAATAAACATTTACATACATAAAATTTCATAAAAAAATCAAAGGAATTTACAAGATAAACAGGTTTTATTTTTTGAGTTCCCTGCATATCATTCAATAAAAGATTTGATGAATGATGCTGTCTTTAATTTCATTGATGGATGATGACAATATGGAAGATGACCTTTGTTGTTTTGCTCCCCTTATGTTGTGTTGAATTTTTTTAATTAAAAAATAAAATTCATATTCTTAAAAGAAAAAAAAGGAAAAACTTTGATGCCACATTATTTGTTGATATTCACAAGAAGATATATAATTTGATCCTTTATATACAAAATACCCTAATTTAATACCTCGAGGGTATCTAATTCCAAAATAATAATCCATCACAGGCTCTCAATTATCTCAAATAATATTAACATCATCATTATCTCCAAGCATAGAAAGAGAGAAAGGAGCAATGGCCACTTTAAATGATCTTGTAAATGCTCTGTCAATATGTATCAACTCATAATCACCTTCCTGCATTGCAATTAATACAATGAGATTAGAGTTCAGATACCCAAATTCATGTCACTTGAACTCTATAAATCCATTAATACTTGATCATGAAAAACATTGAAACTTATTATCAAAACTATATATATAGAAGCATGATTTGTTGATTAATGCAAATAGTTATAGTAATCAGACAAAAGCAACAATATTTAACTTGATAAATACCATTCTTCCATTTTGTGTACTTAATGGACATCCAGAAGAGTATTCAAAACTAGTGTTAGGAAGTATAGCTGGTTGTTCTTGTTCACCAACCACCCCAAACCCCCTGTTATAAAAAAATTTAATTACATAAAGTAGTTAATAAAACACAATATAAAACACGCATAAGAAACATATAGAATACGATGATAATGTTATATGTATCACTGAATACCTCCATACATCTCATTTACAATACGAAAAATATAAATATCAGTACAGAAAAATTCACAAAACACATAAATACAACATATTATAGCATAGAAACAGTTATGTATAACACAGAAATAGTGTACATCAACACATAAATTAAAATAAAAAAATAATATAAGGAGTGTATGTAGGTATACAGTAATACACGTAGATTAATTCTATAGAATATATAAAACTAATCAGGTTTATGACAGTTAATGATAAAAGATCAGAACTAATGCATCCTACAAGGATATGGTCCAATCTTAGTAGACTAAACTGGTGTTAAATTCACCTAAATTTTTGTAAAAAGAAAAGGGAAAAAAAGATACATGATATATATATAGTAAAAAAAATAATAATGTACTGACCAGATATTTTCAGTTTTGCCATGAGAATCAGTTATAGTCCAATGTCTTCTAAGAAGTTGAACAGGGCGAGTTGAGTTATTAGTAATTATGACTTTATATGCAAAGAAGTATAGCCCCTTTGAAGGGTGACTTATTTTCTCTATATATTCACTTCTCACTTGAACCCTGATTCCCTATGGGATAATGATGCAGATAAGTTAGAAAGAAAATACTATAATCTATTGTTCCTAATACAAACTAAATGAATATCATACCTACCAGGGTTGTAGCATCACTGGAACATTTCAAGAGAGAATGTGGGGCAATTTCTATTAGCTCATCTCGGTAGCTAGCTGCTTCCTAATCCAAAAATGGATGTGTCAATAAAAAACAAAATCAGGAACAGAAATGTGCTATTCTGAAACAATGAGAAAAATTCTTTTTATAGCATGATCTCTAATGGACAAAACCATAAAACAAATTGACATTAAGAATTTAAGATCAAAAATCAAAAGATTACACACCTCGAACCTCTCATCAGCAACTGCTTCCTTCAACAATCTCTTCAATCGCAAAACCGGCATCTCCTTTTCATAATGCTTCAGCGTGTCGCGAATCCTCGCAGCCTCCTCATAATCCTACCTCAAGTTTCCAAAATTCAAACCAAAAATGTAGGAAGGAATTTCCAAAACCAAATTTACCAACAAGAAAGTAGCATTCGTATTGTATATAATCAAATTAGTTTAATTCGTATTGTATAGTTTTACACTTTAAGTACAAAGAGATTAAATTTCCCTTGAGATCAATTGAATTAAATAGTATCTCATAAATTGATTCGGCTCAAATTAAGACAAAATAACTAATCATTTAGTTGCAACAACAATTTTTTTGGTTGCCCATGCTATTTCTAACCCAACAGATCAATGACTAATCTATCGCGAATTAAAGCTTCATCATTCCCAACACTTGCTTAAGCGGTTGACCATTGGAGCAATCCAAATTTGTTGCAATAACAATTATTAGTTCTTGATATTTGAACAATCTAGTGTTGTAGTCGGAACAAATCAATTAGAGAAAAAAAAAAGAAGAGAGAAAACTGACCTCAGATTTTGCAGCTGCTTCCATTTGATGCTTCAAGACAGCATAGTTGTGGCTCGGACAGAAGATGGAACTCCCAATCTTGTTTCCGTTCATCTCCGGCAGCTCGCTGCACGCCACGATCATTCCACGCCATTTCCTTCCCTGCTGCCGGTTCCTCCAATTTGACTCTCCAATCCTCCGCGTAACTGCTTCCTTGGAGTTCGTGAAAACCGCCGGCAACCGCAGCTCCATGCAACAACCACCCTTGACGCTTAACACCTGCATTTTTTCATTCAATTCTGAAAAAAAAAATTGATAACAATAATCCTTAGTCAAAGAATTAACAAGATCAAATGCTAAATCGATTGCTTAAACTATTTTTGTGCTAGCACGTTTTCCGCGGGTTTTCTCTAAATTTTTCTTCTTTCAGATTTGGAAAATGTGTGACCGTTTTTAACGGTTTTCAGTGTAATGGTTCTGCTTATATATGCCAAAAATTGTGTTACTTGTATTCCAAAATTAGACTTGTCTATCTTAGTGATTATTGAATTTCTCTATTATGAAGCAGGGGTGTTTTCGGAAATTGGAAACTATTGCTGCACCTCGTGTAAATTATTTTTTTATGATGTAAGTTCACGTAATTAAATGCGTGTAAAATATCTTTACACTAAAACTCCATCAAAATTAAATTCTTATTCAAATTGATTTACTTCCTTCTCTTAGAAATTTTTAATCCAATTATCTAAAACTTCATCCATCTCTTACTTTCATCATCCAAAAGAAAATAAAAGAAAACACTTGTGTTAAAAATTTTCTCTTTTTACCTATATATATATGTAGCTTGAGAAACATAAATCACGTTATTATTAGAATTTAATTTCTATAGATGATTAATATAAAAAATTTTGCACATATAATTAATATATATTATCATATCAACAAAAATAATTAATATTAAAATTCATTAATTTATCAATGAGCTATAACTCAAATGACATTTGTTTCCTTATTTTAATAGAGGTCTCGAATTCGAACTTTTTTCTTAATATATGTTTAGTAAAAAAAAAATCAATTATTTCAAAAGGCATATAAATACATCATTTTTAATATTAAAGACAAAGTTCAAATATTATTATTTATTTTTTATTTTAAAAACTTAATTTCATGCGAGTTTAATTTTTTTAGTAGGGTTTAATTTTTGGTGACTTGGTATTATACTAACTAAAAAAAATACTAACTCTTTTTTTTTTTTTCAAGTTGGCTCTGTAGTCTGTGCTGAGTGCTGACCACACTTAATTCTTTTTT
>JASCZI010030276.1:131757-142863 GCA_036250425.1 Stylosanthes scabra
ATGTGTGTACCTTAAATGCAGGTGCCTCCAACTCTGAGATTTGTTATGGATGGAGAAATGCCCAATTATTTACTTGCAAAGGATCTCATTCTGCAAGTAAGTAACCTTGAACCAATACTTCCATATTTGCTGGATTTTTTTATACACATACACATATGGCAGCCACGAGTTGTCTAGTTACCTTGATTG
This sequence comes from Stylosanthes scabra, assembly GCA_036250425.1. Taxonomy (NCBI): domain Eukaryota; kingdom Viridiplantae; phylum Streptophyta; class Magnoliopsida; order Fabales; family Fabaceae; genus Stylosanthes; species Stylosanthes scabra. The sequence goes on from JASCZI010030276.1 coordinate 131,947, forward strand.
CATGTAGCTCATATGAAATTACATGATTGAATGGTTTACCTTGCAGATAATTGGTGAAATAACGATGGCTGGTGCAACATATAAATCTATGGAGTTTGTTGGCACAACTGTTGAAAGTTTAAATGTGAGTCTCTGCAAGATGCTATGCAATTATGTAACTCTAAATGTTGCTTCAATCTGAATTATGTTCTGTCTTTATTAATTTATCATGTGTTGCTTTGGTAATTTTTTCATGTTGTTAGATGGAGGAAAGGATGACATTGTGCAATATGGTCGTTGAAGCTGGAGGAAAGAATGGTGTTGTTCCTGCTGATAGCACTACATTTAAATATCTCGAGGTTTGTGCAATTTGAGCAGATGCACTGAAATTTATGTCTTGCCTCCAAGTTATATACATATATCTCACTTTGCTTGTATGTCTAGATTTTCTCTGAATGTTTTGTGTAATAAGAAATTATCTTAACACTGTTTACTTTCCTATGACCTGATTGATGTAAAAAATTCAAAATTTCCTATTGCTTGACCCTCGAATGGTCAGAGCATGCTGTATTTGGTCTTGATTAATTCTGATGGTATGATGTTTCCCCTTTTCATCTTATTATGTTCATCGCATGAAGTTTTAATGTGGTACATTTATGTGGGGTTCCCCATGAATGACGATTTTCCTTAGATATCATGCTCTTGTTTGTCTAGCAGTGACTTCAATTTTTATTCCTGTTCGTGTTCAGGGTAAAACATCTTTGCCATATCAACCAGTTTATAGTGACGAGCAAGCAAGGTAGTCATAATTTTCTAAAGAAAATGTGCCTACTCTATTTAAATTTACATTTACAGATATATTAGTGTCCACTCCACTGTTTATCCATTTTAACCAGTATCTTGTTTTACATGTTTGCATTCAGATTTCTTTCTGAATATAGATTTGATGTCTCAAAGTTGGAGCCATTGGTAGCCAAGGTAAGTCCTTTGATTGTGTTTTCAGTGAGAATTTTCATTTATGTTTAATGCAATGCCTCTCCTACGTCCGCAAGCTAATATGATGCCTATGGATGTTGCAGCCTCATTCTCCAGATAATCGTGCTTTGGCTAGAGAGTGCAAGGACGTAAAAATTGACAGAGTATACATAGGATCATGCACGGGTGGAAAAACAGAGGATTTCATGGCTGCAGCAAAACTTTTTCTAGCTTCGGTAAGCATTGTATTTTTCTATTCTGTGTATAAATTCTAAATATTGCTGACTTATGATTTGACAAGATAAAAGACAATATTGATGTGTCTTATGGATGAATAACTCTATTTATGTAAAAGGCTTAATGGCGCTCGTTTGATCTATATAAATGATTAACTGATCTTTGTTGTAGGGTTTTGTTGTTGTTGTTGTCGTCATCATCATTGTTGTTGTTATGGTGGTTGTTGTATGTACAATGCTAAATTACATGTACCGCAACATATCATTTGTTAGCATTGTATGACCATTCTCTGTTTTAAAATGTGTTAACCAATTCTCTACATTATTTCTGTATGGGCTTTTGTCTTGCATGTGATTTTTTATGACATATTTGTGTCAATTTGCCTTTAGACTTTAGAATATTTTTGCTAATGAAAAGCTTGATATCTGCATCTGCAGGGTAAACAAGTCAAAGTTCCCACATTTCTTGTGCCTGCAACACAAAAGGTTTGGAATTTCTTTTTTTCATGTTTCTTTGTGTCAGAGGTGTTAGTCCCATATTGCCTCAACCTAGCTTTCAAAGTTGAGTTAGTTCCACTCAGTTCTAATAAGATGATTTACGGTAATTAATCAAATATTTCAGGTTTGGATGGACTTATATAGCATCCCAGTACCTGGAGCTGGTGGTAAGACTTGCTCCCAGATATTTGAAGAAGCTGGATGTGATACACCTGCTAGTCCTAGTTGTGGGGCTTGTTTGGGTGGCCCAAAGGATACTTATGCTCGCTTGAATGAACCTCAGGCAAGTTACTATGCATTTATTTGGCATAATAGTATATAGGGTAAAGTATCTTTTGTGTCCTTGAAGTTTGCAAAAAGTTTCAATTTTGTCCTTGAAGTTTGATTTGTTTCAATTTTGTCCCTGAAGTTATCGAAATGCATCAATTTTGTCCGTGCTGTCAATCAATTTTAACGCTGACTAACGCCAGGGGACAAAATTGATGCATTTGGAAAACTTCAGGGATAAAATTGAAACAAATCAAAGTTGGGACAAAATTGAAACTTTTTGCAAACTTTAGAGACACAAAAGATACTAATGGTCAAAACATAAATAAATTTTATAGTGGACAAATATGTAATTAACTATGTAAGTTAGTTTTTTTTAATCCATATTGTGGGTTATTTTTTCCTATTTTCACTCCTACATCATTCTATTATGCATCATAACTTCCAACTACCTTAGCTTTTTCTCTTTCTATAATCTAATCTGTCATAATTTTATCTTTCAAAAGACACTAATACAAAACCAATAAGTTAGGAAGGGGTTTAAGTAAAAAAATTCAGTATTCATGAAAGATTAATAAGGTAATAACTGAATTTATTTAAAAAATTGTAAACTTGCAATTTAAACTTTTTAAATGCTTAGTTAAGTCCAATATTTCAATCAACATTCAATTCTAATCTCAATTTTTTTTGTTCTTTGTTATCTTTTTTCATAAATTCTTTAATTTCAATTACAAGATTGGTACACATAATGTAATAACAATATTAAAGTGATAAATTTTATTCAAATAACAAATTGAACGGATTAACAATATATTTTTAAAAATTATAATAATTACTTTAAAATTAATAGAAAAAGTGGATGAATAGGCACGACAATGCCTGTGAAGACGCTAGTATATATAAAGAGAATTGGGTGTGTTTGGTGTCCAATTCTCATATTCCTAACTTACCTTTAATAATATTTGACACAACTATTAAAGTATCTTTTGTGTCCCTGAAGTTTATAAAAAGTTTCAATTTTGTCCCTGAAGTTTGATTTGTTTCAATTTTGTCCCTGAAATTTTCGAAATGCATCAATTTTGTCCCTGCCGTTAGTCAATTTTAACGCTAACTAACGGCAAGGACAAAATTGATGCATTTCGAAAACTTCAGGGACAAAATTGAAACAAATCAAACTTCAGGGACAAAATTGAAACTTTTTGCAAACTCCAGGGACACAAAAGATACTTTACCCTAGTATATAAGAGCAACTCAAATTCCTCATAATGTTATACTTGAGTCATTATTTCTTGTAGTTTCTTTGTTTATCTAGAATATAGGGAAGTATATGATTCCGAGAACTGAAATAAGCAGCAGGTTATTATTCATTTTCTCTATTTCAATATAATTGTCACTTGGATTGAATTCGTACATTGAAAAATCAATGTATCTAGATATAATTGTACCCTTCTAGTGGGAAAAGGTTTCGTAGTTGTTGTTATTGTTGTAGTAGTAACATCGGATCCATGGCTGCACCTCTACAATATGGTTGCCAACATTTGAATGCTTTCTTCATAGATAATGAGATTGAAATCTGAATCACCATTTTCGGCTGATTGTGCAGGTTTGTGTTTCAACTACGAATAGGAACTTCCCAGGTCGAATGGGACACAAGGAAGGCCAGATATATCTTGCTTCTCCATATACAGCTGCTGCATCTGCATTGACTGGTTATGTTACTGATCCAAGAGAATTCTTGCAGTAAGATTATTGTTTTCCGATAATACCCTTTTCGTATCTATTCTACTGGGTAAGTTTTGTATACTATGTAGCCATTAAAACTGTATACTCATTGAAGTTTACCTATCTGTCTGTCTGTTTTCTTCTTTAAGAAGTCTTGCGACTGTTAATCCTATTTAGTTCTTAGTTTCAGTAATAAAATAAGATTTTCTATAGTATTTAGCTTGAGATTTATGTTGGTTATTGCTGTAACAATCTTCTGGATGCTTAATATTAAGTTTCTTGATGTTATAACCATTCAAATACATGGCAAATGCATAGTTTTGTGAGGGGAAATACAAGGTATAAGCAATATAATGTTTTAATGGATCTATACAAGGATTGCTTATTCTCTCTTTTGTATATTCTAATAGATTTTATTTTCTATAAAAAACCAGGTCTTTTTATTTCATTATCATCAAGATTTTCCATCGAGTGGTTTTTTTTTTTTTAAATTATTATTTGTGACCTTTGGTCTTTGCAAGAGTCATTTGTTGTTTCACTTGATTTTAACGGACATTATCAAACAGTTTGGTGTAACAAATGAGGATATGAGAAATTCAATGCACCAAGTAACAAGAAGAGTTCAAGTTGCTACTTTAATTTACTAAATTTAGCTAGTTTTAAAATCAAATGATTATTTATGAATGTGGAAAAAATGGAAAAGGAAAAACCAAGTTTTTAAGTTCTGAAACAAGAATAATTAAAATATGTAAGTATTTAGTCATATTAGCTCGTCCTAATTTCTTTCTGACTTTAATCAAACAACGTGATTTTAACTTATTGCCAAAGTTTGGTGAACGCCTTAAAGGGGGGAAAAGATTGATGTGTACCAAAACATGCCCTAAATTGGACTGATGCACCTAACCTTCGATCTCTTTCCGCATCACTCGCGGTCGAAGAATAAATATCTGGAGGAGAATATCCGTCTTTTGAATCTAGATTCATTCTTACTAACTGTTTAATTATTTGATTTTATTTTGAACATTTTTTTTTATGCTTTTAACCAAATTTAATATAACATCAAAATATATTCTTCAACTCTTTATTTCCTTATTTTTTCTTGGAGGACAACTCCCACACATTGCATCAAAATATGTTCGTATACACTTTTTCTTAGAACTTAAAACGTATCTCCCCGTTTCTAGGAAAAAAAGAAAAAGAAAAAAATACTCAAAGAGAGAAAAAGACCAATATCTCTTTTCTTCCTCATCATACCTACTTTCTTATACACCACCAACCCCCACCAAATTAGTATTTCAATTTTCAACTATGCTATTAGGATGTTTATTATTTTCTTAGCAGGAATTTTTGTTTTCAATTTTCATATTCATATATTAAACTTGAGATTACTTAATACTTATGGGGATTGGATATTGATATTTTCAACTTGATAATGCAATATTTATTATTTATTATTTTTTTAAAAAAAAACTCCTCCCCCCTAGGCCCCTACCCTTCTCCCTCTCTCTATTACAGAGAAACAAAAACATTGTAATTCACTACTACTTACTAGTTACTACCAAGTACCAACTAGCGACTTCTATTCTCTTACCCCAATACCCCGTTTCCATAATACCCTTACCTTTTTTCCCACCAACCTCCAAGCCTTGCTTTGCTGGTGGCGGAAACTCCCAAGTCACAAGTTCTCTCTCTCTTTCAACAACCCTATAACTATAACACACAAGTGAACGTGAACTACCTTCCCTTCGTTTTCAGATCTCTTTCCATTACAACAAAATGCAGAGCGTGGCTTTCACTCTCTCACCTTCCCTCCCTCTCCGCACTCCCCACGCGCCTCGCTCCAATTCCCTCCGTTTCCATCCACTCTCTCTCTCCGCCTCCAAATCCGACGCCGTTACTTCCAATGCAATCTCTTCTTCGTTCACGCGCCGCGCCTGGGCGCTTGATTCTTCTTCTTCCTCCTCCTCCGCCTTTAAGTTCCGCCCTCGCACTTCCGATCTCGACGCTGGCGGCCGCTTCGAGGCTAGAGCCGCCTCCGTTCCAGAGAGCGCCAGCGGCGGTGACAGCGCTGCTTCCGGCAGCTTGTTCAAGACTCTTGAGCTTGGCTCCCTCTTCGGCCTCTGGTACCTATTCAACATCTACTTCAATATCTATAATAAGCAGGTAATTCGAATTTTTTGGAAGTTTTGAAGTGTTTGAGGAAATTTGAGTGGAATTTTGGTGGAAGTGGATGTAACTCATTTGATCTGAACGTAAATATTTGCCTCATGTTTGAGCTGAATTGATCTCAATTCGTAACGTTTGATTCTGTGAAGCTCTTACTATGTGCTAGCTATTCAATTTTGAATTAGAGTTTCTAGATCTATGTGAATTGTGATTGTAGTGTTGTGCTGGAATTTGAATGGCTTCTCTCTGTTGTTGAGATTTCGAAGGTTTTTGTCATTTCTCATTTTCCTGATAACTTGGATTTTAATTTAACCTGATATTTTTTGGGGGAAAAAATTATTTGCAGGTCTTGAAGGTGTATCATTTTCCAGTGACTGTGACTCTTGTTCAATTTGCTGTTGGAACTGTCCTTGTTTCGTTTATGTGGGGTTTGAATCTCTACAAGAGGCCGAAGATCACTGGTGCTCAGGTATTCTGGTGTTGAATGGTGATTGATGAGTTATAGTAAATTCTGTGGTCTGCATTGTTGATTGACTCTGTTAGAATATTTTGGCAGCTTGCAGCGATATTGCCATTGGCTCTCGTGCATACCTTGGGAAATCTTTTTACCAATATGAGTCTTGGAAAGGTGGCCGTATCGTTCACTCACACGATCAAAGCTATGGAGCCTTTCTTTTCAGTGGTCCTTTCCGCAATGTTCCTTGGAGAGGTTAGAATACTTTTTCTAATACAACCTCGCAGTTAGTGTAAAGGTCACGTTTTAAAGGTTACTTGTAGTTAGAGCTAATAGACAGTAGAGAAGTAGTTTCTTGAAAAAAAGTACTTACCATCCAAGAATTTTGAATTGATGATTTCCAATTTTAACCCATGATTTAACTTTCTTGTAGATGCCTACTCCATGGGTGGTTGGTTCCCTTGTGCCTATTGTTGGTGGTGTTGCATTGGCATCTGTGACTGAGGCCTCTTTTAATTGGTAAGATCTCATCTGTGTCTTATAGGTTCTGGAAGAGGAGTGGGGAGAGATATGATGCATTGAAAAAAGGATTTGATCATTAGAATTCTAACATGGTGGAATATTGGATAGGGCTGGATTTTGGAGTGCAATGGCTTCCAATGTGTCAAATCAATCTCGTAATGTTCTTAGCAAAAAAGTCATGGTTAAGAAAGAGGTATTTTGATGCATGAACACTTCCGAAAGTTTTTTTATATGTTTCATTGTTTATATTAATTGATGCAATTCATAATGCATTTTATGAATGTCATTTCACATTTAGAAAATAACAAGCATTTCGTACTTCTCAGGATGCTATGGACAACATAACCCTCTTCTCTATAATAACAGTAATGTCCTTCTTCTTGTTAGCACCTGTGGCTTTTGTCATGGAGGGTGTCAAATTTACCCCTGCTTACCTGCAATCTGCTGTGAGTATCTTGATGTCAGCATTGCTGTGGTCATTATCCACATTGCCACATCAAAAGACATAATGGTGTTGAGAATGCTAATCCGTTGTTACATTATCTTTCTTGACAGGGTTTAAATATGAGACAAGTGTACATTAGATCTCTTCTTGCTGCACTCTGTTTCCATGCATATCAGCAAGTGAGTTAACTTATATGCATAGTATCTATATATTTTTTTGAGATTCTTTCGGTTCAAGCGCTTGTTAAATGTGGAGCTATATGTATATGTGGCCTAGTGGAGTATTGAAGCTCTGGCATCAACATCAAAAACCCCAGTGCAATATCATTGGCTATTAAAAAAATTGACTGCTGAATTAAACCTAAGTCCCGTTACATATCAAAGCAAATCTGTTTTTTGTGAGATGTTTAAGAATGTTATGGAAGTTGAGTAACTGTATGACCACTATGCTGTGAGAATGTTTATGTTTAAGAATGTTTTATCTCCTCTTATTGCATTATGACATGTTGACAACTGTATGCCCTTACCTCATTGTGCTGTTGAAGTTGAACATTTAAATGGAATTAGAAGATGATAAAGATGAATGGTTAAAATATTTTGCATTGGTTAGTGATACGTACTGATTGTTTTTGTGAATTGGCTATGCAGGTTTCTTACATGATATTGCAGAGAGTATCACCTGTTACTCACTCTGTTGGCAACTGTGTGAAGAGGGTTGTGGTCATTGTTAGCTCTGTCATCTTCTTCCAAACACCCGTCTCTCCTGTGAACGCTTTCGGTAAAACTTCTTTCCACTTCCAACTGGAAAACATTTGAAGTTTGAAGTTTTATTACTTATAGTGTCCCTGCTACCTTTGCTGAGATTTTTATGTTCTTTCTACAGGAACTGCTGTAGCTCTTGCTGGAGTTTTCCTCTACTCAAGAGTAAAGAGAATTAAGCCAAAGGCCAAGACAGCTTAATTTTCAAATGGTAAAATTTTGCAGTTGCATAAAAAAAAAAAGGAAAAAAGAGAAAGCAGCCAAATAGCTACATCTCTGAATTTATTTGTAGGTCAGATAGGGAACTTGAGGATTACCCCTTTATCCCCTCACCCTTTTTTCCCCCTCTTAGCTACTTTGTGGATTTCATTATGTCTGAGTAAGTGCCCATTATTTCTGCTACATGAAGGTGTGCGTGTTCTTAATGTAGAATATTTGCTTACATGAAGCATATATGTAATCATTGGTTGGTTTGGTACACGTATACGTATTGCAAGCTCTTTGTTAGAGTAATGTCATTTTTTTACATACGGGCATATTTCCTTTATACCGGATTTAACTATTTCCAATGTAGATTTTTGTTAGTGCCATTAAAGTGTTGAGAATTGCAATTTGTTTATTAAATTCAAATGTGCCAAATAGGTATTATTGCTAAAGAAAAACTTCTCTACGTCTTATTGACTAATTGAGAACAATGTTGTATGTTTAAAGGCATTTTGTAAAGTTCCTTAGAGTTTCTTGAAAATTAATTGAGAACGTTAAGGTTATTTTTGAAATTTTTCACAAACGTGAGGGTCATAAACAATACTTTATCATATATTTTAATATTTTGAAAGATTGCTTTGGTACACTATATCCTAATTATTGTTGATCCTAGTGAGTAGTGACCATAATGTGGTTAGCTACCGTAATTAGTCAGACAGTACGCTACCGACAACATTGATAGTTAAATCTTTGAACGAAATTTAAAATTAGAAATAGAAAAAAAAAATGGTTGGCTAAATTGGAGTGTGAATTTGAATGAATTATTACAAACACATGTTTTCTTGGTTAATTATAACAACCCATGAATCTTATTTTAATACATTATAATAGAATGTTTAATAGAAGTATCAAGAATCTTAAAAAAGTTAACATGTTCCCTTATTGCAAACCATCCAACTAGGAGCAATTAGTATTTAATCTTTACTCCTTATTGTTCTAAATGAAGGTTATATTTGGAAAAGAAAACTATTTCTCATGAAATTACTAAACACTACTCTAAAGTTTGACCGTAACAATAAATAAGCTTATAAGCTTTATCAACAACAAATATCATAATTGAAGTCCTACTGAAAGTTACAAACTAAGTCATTGACCCAAAAAAAAAAAATTAATGATAGATTCCTAAATTTTGAAGTTACAAATTAAGCCATCAAGATTTGAATTAATCCCCATGCAATTAATTTATTATTATGGTAACGTCTCCCTATTAAGTAACATAAACAAGTTGGATTGAAAGAGAGTAATAATGCTCCTCACTTTTCTATTTACTTCTTTTGTCAATGAATGTTCAAACAAACATGAGAGAAACTTTTCCATCACAGACAATGCAATATTCACTAGCAATGAAGGACATTGATGTTCCATTTGGAGTACCCAATAATTCATCCCATGGATTCTACCAAGATTTTCATCACCATCACCATGTTGATCCATTTCATCAAGTTCATGTGAATGGTAATTATTCCTCATCATCAAATCATCAAGTTTTTCCAACAAACCTTGATTCATTTGATAACTTCACCTATGCTTGTAATTCATCAGGATTTGATGTCTATGAATGCAAGCCTTTGGTAGAAAACAATAATAATAATAATGTTCATGTTATGGACAATTTCCAATATAGTGGAGGAGGTTTTGGTAATTTGAACCTCATAGTTGGAAACCAAGGTTATTTACCCTTTCAACCTCATCAAGAAACCAAGCCTATGAATTTTGTTGTGCCAGATGAAGAAGTCTCATCCATATCAACAATGAGTTATTACAAAAAGCTCAATAATGGTGTCAACAAAAACAAGCTTTATCCAACATCTAGGAAGGGATACAAACTTCAAAAGAAGTCTAACATAGTAAAAGGCCAATGGACAGAAAGTGAAGATAGGTAAAAAAAATATATATATATATATATTTTATTAGATTTGTTGCATTTATGGGTTTTTAATATACATGTTACTTTGATAATTTGGTACATATATATATTTTGAAGAGAATAACTTGTGTATGTATATGTGGGTGCACCAAAATAAAGCTTATTGATCCAGCTGGTAGAACAATATGGATTGAGGAAATGGTCTCATATTGCTCAGATGCTTCATGGGAGAATTGGAAAACAATGCAGAGAGCGTTGGCATAATCATCTAAGACCTGACATTAAGGTTAGTACTAATTTTAATTACATAAATCTTTCATATATATACTTAAAATTTAACTACTTAAAATTATTCATAAATCAAGGGTGGTTAGAAAATTTGGATACGCTCAATTTGCATTTTCGTTTTTAATATTTTCTATTTCAGGAGTTTCGTGAGAAAAAAAAAAGTTTTCGATATGAAATGAAAACACCAAAAGAAAAATAAATCCTAAAATTGTTTTGTGACAATTATGACAAATGTTTTTTTTTTGTGTGTGAAAAAACTTTTTTATAGAAAGACACGTGGACTGAAGACGAGGATAAGATCCTAATTGAAACTCATGCAGAGATAGGAAACAAGTGGGCGGAAATTGCAAAAAGATTGCCCGGAAGAACTGAAAACTCGATCAAGAACCATTGGAATGCTACCAAGAGAAGGCAATACTCAAAAAGAAAGTGTAGATCCAAGTACCCTAAAGCCTCTCTCCTTCAAGAATACATCA
>JASCZI010030277.1:0-41716 GCA_036250425.1 Stylosanthes scabra
ATATATATATATATATATATATATATATATATATATATATATATATATATATATATATATATATATATATTTGTGCTGCAATGTATTATTATTTATGACATGAATGCATACTCTTTGCAAGAGCGAGATGAGAAAACATCAAGCTATGATGTCCACCGTTTTGATCTTTAACAATTAAAAACAGGTTAGTTTTATAATGTTCTTCATTGACTTGAATGTGTATAATACAAATATTATTCTATATTTTGAATTTGTCGATTATATGATTTTTTATTAAGTAAATTAGATATTTAAGAAATTTTTAAAATAATACAAATTTATAATAACATAACATTCGCCACCCCTGCAAAATAAGTCTAGCTCCGCCTCTGATTGCCATACTTTTGTTGTTATGATTCATGTAATTATGGAGTAGTGATCTCAGCCACTAATTTCTACCAGATTTGAATGGAAAATATAAGATATTAATGTTATTTTGTTGACGCTAGATCCTTGCTAATAATGGGAATGTCTTAATGAGGTGGATTTGATGAGTTCTTCGGGTCCACTAACACATTGATCTCTCAGTATTAGCAAGGAAGTATAGGACTTATGGCTTAGAATTAATCTCCTCATTCGACTATTAACTGAGTGGGTAACTCTTCCTGTGAAAAAACATCTATAATTAGGATTAGTGGTGCTCATATAGACACACAATATTTCAACTTAGAATCAAGCACTCTTTTAATTCTTGCTGCAATGATATTCGATTTTCTGCTCTCAAATTCTAACTATTACAACTCCAAATATTTCACAACCAAATACAAACCTCTGTTTTTAGTTTTTAGGGAAAACGATCCGAATAGAATACTCTTAGTAACTTTTTGTTGCATCCTGTGATAATGTTTCTAACTTTTATAAGCTTCTCGTAATCGATTTAGAGCTATCTATAATAAATTCATATTTTCAATTTAAAGGAATGTGAACTAGTTTTGGAAGCACCTATGATCTACGTGCTACAGAGCATGCATCTTGCAAGATTACCACATTATAATCAAACTCTGTGTGTGATGAAAATTTCCTCCTCCAGCACCATAGATCTATCTTCTCCCGATCATAAATACAAAGTAACAAGTAATAACTATCAATTAAATGCTAACTTTTAACATAATTATATAAGTTTAATTTTAATATACTCATAATATAAACTATTTTACATAGTCTAATCACATTCGTTTATTTAGATTGGTTATTCACAAAGTTAATATAAAAGATAGTTAGTTTTGCTAATATGATATTTTGTAATTGGATGTATTTATAAGATTTATGTATTCTAATAACACATCAAAATTAAATTATAATTATATTTAGAATAAAACATTCAGTTCTATTAAACTTGAAGACCACATTATGAACCAAATAAAACTCCAAAAGCTTAATTAGGAGACACTGCACGAAATAAAGAGAAGGAATAAAGATGAAAATTGGAAAGCATGAACTTTAGGAACTTTCAGGAAAGCATATAATAAAACAGTTGAATCTATTGTTTGTTACTACAGCTATAACCTTTATTCATTGTTGGTTTTGCTTGGCACATGAAACTGAGACCTTACACCTTTTTATGCAAATAATATTCTCTGTGCCTTGCTTAGCAATAATAATAATCCCCTTTATTTATTATTTTGGCGATGAGGTTACTTCAACATGTGGTTGATGTGTTCCTTCATTTTGTTTCAAATGGAATCCTTATATAGTCCAGTCACTATTAGCTGGTTCCTTTACTCCTTTAATTTCTGCATATAGAGTAGAGCCACTCTCATCCACTTTTCCAGAGCTAATAAGAGCTTTTCTTTTATTTATATATATAAAATTGGCACTAAGGTCAATTTTGTTAATTGTGTAAAAATAGAATTATAAACACGTCTAGAAAAAAAAAATCTGTTAATTTTTAATATTAAGACACTTTATCAACTTAAATTTAATTTATATGAATATACACCAACTACTTAATAAAATTGGTGCTTGAGATGTTAGAATAATACAATGGTTGCAGATTTATACATAGTATGTAAAAATGTTACATCTTGATCCGGTGCACCATTACAACATGTATGTAAAAAGTTACATATTGATCTTCCATTTCTTGTTCTCCTTATTAAATTGTTATACAGAGGCACCTAAACTTGAGAAGAAAGAAGAACACTCTCCAATATTCTATACCCCTCTCCCACCATTAAAAAAAAGTTACAAATTTAAAAAATGAACAGAGAATGCCCCATTGTCATTCATTAGCATAGTTTGCCGTAAAAAAAATTATTTGTAGTTAATTTTATTTAAAGTTGATTATTTAAAATCTTAGATGATAATTTAATTAAATATATTAAATCATCTAATGATTTTCAACAAGCAACTTTACATAAAATCAACTACATATAAGTTTATTTCACGAGATCATCTTCACACACAGAAAAGACTCTTCGCTACTTATCCAATAACATTAACCTTTTACTCCCTTATTCTGAGTTGAAAAAACCACCATAACAAAGGGAGGGTAGTATAAAAGAGATCGGAGCAGTAGCGGTACAGTTGCCTTAAGCCTTATGTACTTATTGATCCCAACAAGAAAAAAAAAACGTTTCTTTTTACGCAGCATTCTTGGTAAGTTGTTCTTCTTGCTGCTGCCTCTTCAACGATTCCTGCTTCTGAAGAATCATTTGCCTGCGGAATCTCTTAATGAAAAGAGCAGCACACTGATCAATCTCATCCTCCAACTTAAACTCTTGCCCCTTCTCTTCCTTCGAGTTCTTCACCAAATCAATCACCGACCCTTCAAGATCCAATTCCTCCGAATCAAACAGCGTGTGCGTCAGATCTGGATACTTCTCATCCTCATCATTGTCGTCATCGTAGTTGTAGTAACAGCCTGATTCATCTTCCAAGAACTGATGCGTCTCGCTTGGATTTGGAACCGTCTCGTTCTTGTTCCTGAACAACACAATGGCGTTCTTGTTCTTGTGGTGTTGATGATCATTGTTATTCCCACCGCCATCTTCCAAGAAGAAATTGCCACTCTCTTCTTCCTTGTCATGATGATGATGGCCTAACACCGAGTGGAACTTCTCCGAGATCGAACTCATAAGGAACTTCTTGTTCTTCATGAGCGAGAATATGATGAGACGCGCCTTTATGGCGTTTGTCTTTGACTTCAATGCTAAGGTCTTTGATTTCGCCATTGCGCTGAGACCTGCTATGATCTTCTTTATCAACCTTGATGCACTGCTCTTCATCTTATAATACTTCAACTAATTGAGAAATGTATTTGAAAGAAGTGTTTACAATACAACTTTCTAGAAACACAAAGAAATAATTGTTTTTCTTTTAGGTGTTTACAAGAAGATGATGATAGAGGTTTTTCTTTTGTGTGTTCAGAAGATAGTTTGTTGTTGTACAATTGTTTGTACTATATGACACTAAAATTGTGTTATGGCACGAAAGGATGCAAGGTGGGTTTATGGGTATATATAGGGAGAAAAACAATGGAAGCAAGGGTTTGGATATTTTTTATTTTTTGAATAGCACAAAGTGTGTATGGCAACTAGCTGTGTGTGATGTGAGAGGAACATGCTGAGAGAAAACAGAAAAGAAAGATTGGGGGTTAAGAAAAGAAGAGAGAGAGAGAGAGAGAAAAAGGCTTGAAAGTGAAAATTAAAGGTGTGAGATAAAGTTAGAAATTGGGGGACACTTGGCGTCTTCTGATAGGGTGTGTGAGGACTGAGGAATGGCTGGTTCACTGGTATACGAAGCTTCACCATTTTTTTGTGGGCAGAAATTATTAGTGGGGTTGGGAAGGTTACTTGCTTTTTTTAATTTGAGTTTTCTAGATTTGGATTTAAAAAAGTTGGGGGAGAAGAGTTGTATTTCTTCTCTTTGGTACTATTGGTACTCAATGTTTAATTTAGGGCAAGTTTAGTAGTTGTTTACCTGTGATTTTTATTAGAACTATAAAGTTTTGTCAAATTTTATTGTAAAAGGATTAGTTTGATTGTCCATATTTAAACTAAATTCAGTTTCTAAGTTTAAATGATCAAAACTAGCTATGTGTAGATATACTAGGAAAATGTTAGTACGCCAGTATTTTTATTAAAAAATAATATTAATTCAAATGAGAGATAAGTAAAAAAGAAAAATATTAAACTTACTATTATTTATAATTTAGAAATGAAATTTATTACTTTATTTTATAAAAATAATAAGAATTTAATTTTCATGGCCTGTGAGTGTACAAGAATTTTACATAGATAATCAATCACAAATTATCACCTCAACAAAAATAATTGATTTCTAAACTCAACATTTAAAAATTATATAAATATATAAATCTAATAATATAATCGTATAAAATTATTTATTGCATTAAAATTAAACCCATCTAATAAACCAATTTATATGTTGTCAATGTGAAGGTTTTTTCGGTAGATATTTCTTTTTTAAAAAAATTATTGTTCCTTAGATTTAATTTATTCTAATGCAACTAACACCATCAAACTTATCTGATATGTGTAGTTAAAAAACTCTTAATTGATATATATAATACTTAAAATAAATTGAATTGAATTACAAAAACTCATAGAAAACCTAATCCAATACTAAAAAAGATCTCATTCTTTTTCTGCCTTGGCCGTTTCAATTTCATTTCATTTTTGTTGCTTTCAATTATTTGACTACTGCTTTTGAGAGGAGAGGGGGACCCTAGCTATATGAAGTAAGCTTTTGAGGTAAGTGAGAAAATGAAAATACAAGCAAACTTACCTAACCGGCCACCAAGGTGGCAATACAACAATCACTACTCAATGCTTTCAATTTAGATATTACTATGATTTTTTTGGGCTCAAATGACAAAATAACCACCAACCTCAGACTATTAATAATTTATTATACATCTTCTTCTCCTTTGCAGAAATGAAAAGTGGTGCCACTCACATTGCACTTGGCCAATATTCTATTCATTGATTTAGTCCGGATAGAAATGAGAACAACAACAATAATATTGACAGATTATTTTTTTTAATGAAACTAATATATTTGTTAAGAAGCGCATAAGATATTTTGTCGTAGTAAGTGTTTTAATATTTTTATTTGTTAATTTTAATTATAAAATATTTTATAATTAAAATTAATTTAAGCAAGATCAACTTCTAAAAATATTAAAATATCTGATATCATAAAATATCTGATACGTTTTTTTATTTATTATGCAAGTAATTGAGAAAATGGTTGTAACACATATTTTTCAATTTAAAAAATTTCTAACAATAATTAGGAGTTTTATTTTTTATTATTTTTAAATATTTAAATGTATATATGTGTTTTCTTAAAATATAAAAAAAGGTAAATTAAAATTTAGAATATTTTTCAAATAAGAATCTCATCATTTGCTTAGTGCATTCAACTAAGAGAGACTATTCAAAAATTCTTAGTCACAAATAGTAGTAAAACTAGTAATAATTACTGCACTAGTTTGAAAGTGGCGTGTGGAAGGTTGGAATGTTGTGAATGAGTACGAAATGATTGTGTTTGTGATGTAAAGAAAGCTTAGCCCTTAAGACTACAAACATAACGGCTCCACATTTTTCATTTGGATCCTCTCTCTTCTTTATAGCGTTGTCTTTACTCTTATTTTTATGTTAGACCAAGTAAATAAAATAAACAAATAAAGAAAACGATGCTGTGTTACCAAAAATATTATTTAATCACCTTAAAGGAAAATTATATTGCCCTGTCCAAAAAAAAAGGAAAATTATATTGCGAAAAAAATTTAAGTATCTTTTAACAAGGACAATTGTCATATTTAAAAATTTATTTCTCTTACAATAATAATATTAATTACATATCAGATTTTATGACACAAATTAATGATCAAAATTTAATTAAAATATATGTACTCATTAGAAGATATATACTTTAGTGTTTTTATTAAAGACCTCCTTTTAAATAAATTATATAATATGTTATATATATTTTAGTAGTGATATTTTTTTGAGATTGTATTAGTTTAGTTGGATTTAATTGATTAAAAAAAATTTATGGTAAAATGTCATTGAAAAGTAAAAACAAATTCAGATAATATTAATTAAATTTAAAATATATTAATTTTTGTTTAACATATTTACAATAAGTGAAATTAGAACTTTTATATTTGAGAGCCAATAAAAGTCCTCATCAAAATCCTAACCCTAGCTACCTTTTTTTCCTTTGCCCCGCTGCCATTGCAATCCACGTCACCACCTCCTCCTCCTCCTCTTCTTCTTCTTCGCCTTTCATATCCTTGTACGTCCTTGTCCCATCAAGATCCCGATCAAGAACCGTTGTGTCTTCGTCACCGATGGTTTCAGCAGCATCGATTTCGCCCTCGCTCACCAAGCCCGCCGCCGAGGGTGCTTGCATTTACATCCTCGGGCATCTTGCAACAAGTTCGAGGAGGCACGCAACACCATCCGCCTCACCACTAGCATGGATGTCTCGATCTTCGCTACCGATGTTAAGGACTATGACGCCGTGAAGCGCGCGGTGGACAAGGCTAGGTCGTTTGACGTGCCACTGCTGAACCACAATGTGTTTGTGGCACTTGTGATGGTAGTGGTGACAATAGATAAGTTACGGATAAAAACTCATATTTTGTAAGTGATTACTTTTATTCTGTTTGGATGATATATTTTTTTTTAAAATTTCAGATGATAACTCTTTTTAATTGTTATTGTGTTGGTGAGGGATGCGGTTGGTCGTGTTTTAGGTTAGATAGTGGTGGCGGTAGCGGTAGACATGAGTTATAGATGAGAACTCATAAATTTTGTGAGTAAGCACTTTTATTTTATTTGGATGATAATATTTTTTAATTTTAAATAATAACTTTTTTAATTTTAGATGATAATTTAGTGGCTCTCTAATGACAGTTCTGTAGCACTGTTCTTTAAAAGGAATAGATGTCGCTCCAAAGAATCTGTTTGTATAACTTATGAGAGTTTTAACTACATAACAATTGAAAAATGCTAAGTATAAAATCAATGGAATATCAAATAACAATTAACTAATAAGAAAAAAAAGCACAACAGCGTAAAAATCTAAAATGCTAAAAAATTAAATATCCGAAATAATAGAAAATTGATCATCCAAAATAATAAGAACATATTATCCGAAATAACAAAAAATAACAGATCATTTAAAATAATGGATAATAAATCATCTAAAATATTAGATAATAAATCATCCAAAATAATATAAAATAGAGATCATCCCGAACAAAAAAAATCATCTTTAATAACTAAAATCAGCTCATCCAAAAAAATAAAACAATTTCTCTATTCTCTTTTCTCACCCTCTCCTCTGTCTCTCATAATGTCTATATATGTTCTCTCTTCTTGCACCCAAGTGGCGGAGTCACGTTCAATTCAAAGGGGCAGTGCCCCCTAAAGTTTTTTTTTCTTACATAAAAAGTTATTTTTTATGTTTTGGCCCCTCCCATATTTATATTTTGGTTTCCTTTGTTTTTAAAAATTAACTTTATAATATATTTATATTTATAATAATTTTATTTGCATATTAAAATTAGTCATAAAAATTAATCATCATGTATTTATATATGAATACATATGTAATATATGTGTAGTTTTATTATTTTCAATGTATATTGTATATTTTAATGTGTATTGTACATTAATAACTAATTTTGATGACTGATTTTAGTGTATAAATAACATAATTCATTTAAAATTAACATCAATGTATAATATATATTGAAATGTAAAATATAATTATAACTAATATTGATGTAGAAATACATAATAAAATGATCAATCATCATTTTTTTTAAAAAAAAAATTTTTACCCCTAAAAACAGGGTCTAGCTCTGCCGCTGCTTGCACCACTACATCACCTCCATAGCCTCATCATCGTCATTGACCATCCTTCACCATCCCTTATTTGCGTGTTGTCCTCGCCGGCAACCCAGCTCAACCCACTTCTCATCACTTCTTTGAACCACCACCATACCATTAATGACCATTAAGCAAAACTTTTATCAATTTAAATTTTTGTTTCTTTCCTCCCAACACATTAAATATGCAAGATGTATTCATGGTCGATGATTCCCGTTTTAATTTAAAAGTAGTTTCCGGCTACTTTTAAACTTAAAAGTAGAATCTCAATGAAATATACATGAACCATATTCACAATATATAGCATCCCTTTCGCGTGGATAAAAGATCAAGAACATGTTTTCAAACATGACATTTTCAAATAAAACTAATTTCCTTCTTGTTTGTGTGCGAAACCAACAAATTATATGTCAAACAAACTAATCAAATTAGTTCATATATATATAATAAAGCAAAATATGTTTTAATAATAATGCCTTTAGAGAGCTAGCTCACTTGCTTGACTTTCAAAGTTTCAATAATAGTGTCTTTAGATCATCAAATTGGATCAACTTGATAATTCTATATAATAAATGTTAAAGCCCAAAGATATCTAACCTAAATTCCTATTAACTAGTGCCATTTGGTTTAGGTTTAATTTTGGATGCTTAATTCTTTCAAGGTTTTTATTATTAGGATCATCAAAATAGCCAAAAATCAGTATGTTAGTTTGCTTTAGACAGATAAGTTTTTCTCAAAATATAACACCTATTAACTCATCGAATTGTGCATAAATGATTCTATTGAAAAATTGTAGCTTGTAAAAAAAATGGGACGGACTGCTCATTTCATGGTTTTTATTGTTTTTAATATATTTATTCTCATATAAAACCATTAGAAGTTATATTTTATATTTTTTAATTAAAAATCTGTCTAATTTGAATTGATCCATCAATCAACAATTTTTGCTTTTCTATTCTTTATTAGAACTTAAATTCAAAATTCCTACTTAAAAAAAATTATATTAATTTATGAAGATTTTATTTTGTCTCATCGGGACGATAATAAAATAGGAAAAGAAAAAAATTATGTACACTATCTAGTTTAGCCACATAGTACAATGTGACCTACATTCAATTTCCACAATAATAATAGTAAAATCTTTAACTATAATTTCAGAAATTATAGTTACCAATTTTAAAAGATTCTACCTAATATCTTATATCTAGGAATCATTCATCAAGCTTCTTACAAAACTTTTCACCACTAAACTAACCTAACTCATATTTCACACTAAGGCTATACCCTTTTAGGTAAAGAGAACCTCTTATACTCATTATACAAAACAGAAACTATATCAAAAAATAATATAATATGATTTTTTTAATTTCTCAAAGTCTATCTTTATTTTTTATTTCTTACAAAATGCCTTACATTAAACTTTTCTTTCATGGATTACAAAAAATAAACTTAGAAATAAAAATATTAACAATCAACAAAACTAATGAGAAAAATATTGTAAGAATGCAATAATGATAATCCAAGATTGCTATCTATCATTGCTTTCAAAATCTAAGCTGGATACCTCTTTTATTATTTGCTTGCAAAAATTGAAGCTTTGCTTAAAAATAATCTGGAGTAAAATCGAATTGCAGTAAAAAATAAAAGGTTTTTTTCTCTCCATTTGGGTTTTTTATTTGTCTATTCGGCCTGCATAGCTTAGTAAACAAAATCAAAGGCATTTTGAACGCCGATGAGCTGTAGCTCATATGGCATTACTTCCTCCCCGTTGTAAGATGTCTCGAGGTCGAACTTCCTTTAAAAAAAAAAAAAAGGCATTTTGAACTTTTCAAATGTAATCAAATAATAATATTTATCATCACATAAATGTTAGAATTGTTTTCTAAACTCAACAGATTCACTATGCACTATATATATGTTGCTCTAAGATAGATTTCAAGAAATAAAAATCTCATTTGACCTTTATATAATAGAAAGTTTCCAGAGACGTGATCGATCATATATATATGAGAAATCGTGCAGTTTATATTATGATGAGTGGTGCAACTGTAAAGATCAGCAACTACTTTTTATTATTATTATTAATCAAACGCCTACTTTGGATTTTTTTTTTCTTTTCTTTTTTATTTGGATATTATTTTGCAACAAAAGTTCGTTGTCAAAACTCAAAAAGGACCTAACTCTGATGACTAAAGCTTTTGGAATTCAAATCACCCAATCATATATATAAGTAATAATAATAATAATGCTTTTGTTGTTCATCTGTAACACATGATAATATGATACCAACCGTAAGTAGTGTTGACGTGATAATAACAAACTACGATATGGTTTTAAAATTTAATTTACTTAATCTTTAATTTTTTTTAAGAGAATAAGAATTTATCGTAATAAATATGTGACAACAGTTATTCATGAGCTGATATTCCGTAAATTTAAATTACCATATAAAAAATTAAATGAATTTAATTTATTTAAAAGCTAATTCAAAAGATAAAGATTATCTTACAATTATAAAAATTATGAGGATTTCTATATTATTTAAAAAAAATGTGGAACTTGATAAAATAAAAAAAGATAGTAACAAGCTATTGTAATTTAGGGAATAAATGGAATTCAAACCATTATGATAACCCACACAAAAAATCGTTCCAAAATTTCAATCTAGCGATAATGATAGCGGCAATTTAGAACCGATACAAAAAATTGTTGCAAAATTTAAATCGAGCAATAATGATAGCGGCGGTGTAAGAGATTCCAAAAACGCCGCAAAAGTTTTTTAAAAAAATATCGCGATTAAAAATAGTGACGGTTCATAAATGCCACAAAAAACTCAAATTTCGAAATACAATAAACCACCATAAAATTCGTCGCAACCATATTTTATGTTTCGCTACCGTTATGTCAGCGATTATAAAATACCACCGCAAAATCGTTTAGCAACGTTAGCCATGCAATCTCGCGCCTCTCTTGTAGGGTTATAACACCATTATTGTAATACATCGATCAATACCCCATCATTCTTACACTATATTCCAAAATTAATTATGTATATACAATACAGACCCTTTTGCCATCACACCATATATAACTTTAATATTTGATGAACTTTTAGGGTTTTTCACTTGATTGACAGTATAACATATTCAATAGGATAACTTAACTAGGAAGAACAGTGAAACTAATTAAATAACTTTAGTTTTATGAAAAGATCATGATCAATTAAAAAACACAATAGTTTAATTATTGGATAAGAGGGTCTTCATAGAAGTTCATGCTAAAAATTTTCCTATGCATGCATATGTACTCATCATTATAAAAGCAACTACATGCATAATAAAAGTGCTTTAATTTAAGTAGTTTCATTAGAAGAAGCAAGACCTATTATTAGTACCACATATACATATCCATTTTCACTTAACAAGCAAGGGTTTGCTTGATATATTAGAATCTTACTTTTATCATATTATTGTGCCTTACTAAATTAATATATATAATGTTTTGACACAAATATCAAGCACACAAAGGTGCATGCATGGACCTATAACTAAGCTTTTCCCTATATTAATTCTTTTACTTTGTGGACCTTTCTTTGCACCTTCAGAAAACAGCAACTTTTCTACAACTTGATATTATTAAAACTTTTTTTTAAAAAAAAAGTTAATTAAAAAAAGAAAAGAAAAGATTATAGTAGTTAAATGTGGATATCGGTAATAGCTTTGGTTTTTTGGTTGTGGTCACATTGTGAATCTAATTAATATTCCATCCTATTGAACTAATTTTGAAGTGCATTGTAATTGAATTATTGTTGTATCTCTCAAATCAAAACCAGAAGAGGTGCACATAACACACTACTTTAAATAATGGACTTATTTGGACCATTTGATTTTCGAGTGGTGCAATCTAAGCTGTAAAGATTTTATGAATTTCTTAGTTTAAAACAACATGCACATATATATACTAATAACTAAAATAAAAAATGATAATTAATAATAATAAGTTGGATATTATTTTACGTACTTCTATAAAAGTTTACGTTTGTTGTTGTGAAAAGTCTCAGCACTGATGAAAGAAAACGACCGTTTTGAATAAACTCAAATCATATTCATATGTGATGTAGTGCGCTTCTGCTTTTAATTTCTGGCTTTTCGCTTTTGCTTCAACAAAGGGTGCTCTTGTACGTACAACACGTATAAATTCAACGTACATAGACATGTGTACGTATATACGTATAAGTTGATGAACCTAGCTAATTTCCTAATTAAATATTAAGTTTAATTTTGGAATTTTATATAATTTAAATAAATAAAGAAAATTCAATATTTTCTAATATATACATGCTCAGGAAAAATTAACCATTCAACCAAACATTCTCCATTTATTTTCACAAAAAAACTTCCATGCTTATAATTTCTGTTGGTCTTTTTCTATGAATTCATACTTATTTTCTCTGCAAATTACTATTTGTTTCTTCTTTGAAAGAGGGAAAGGGAGAGGCAGCAATGAACAGTGTAACAGTAACGATTTAGTTGGTGAAATTATTTGATAAAATAATATATATATATATATATATTATTTTTCTAATATAAATTAAATAAACTTTTTATATTCCAAAAAAAATGAATAGAATATTACTTTCCAAAATCAATTAATTTTGTTAGCATTTTGTCAAATATCGGAGTAGGTCTAACGATCTGCATAACAACTAAAATAAAAGAACTTTTATAAATTTTTTTCAAATAAAAAATTATATTAATGTTGATAAATAAAAACATTAGAAATATTTAAATGATATTTTTAAATAGAAATGATCAAATACGTGAATGATTTCGTTCCATGAATATTTTAAATGATATTTATATATATTAATGATTTATTATTTATAAAATTATAACTTTTTAAAATACTACGTGTATACTAAAATTTAAATGTTAGGTGTAGTAAAATAATATGAAAATGGACAAGTTTTTTTTTATTGAAAATATAGCTTATTTTACAATTATATTAATGCTACAAAAGTATTTTACTTTTAATGTTGATATTTGTTTCATTTTTTGAGTCCAAAATGATGTTTATTTGATTTTTTCATTCTTTTATTTAAAAAATATAATTAATTTATATTATACATTTCCATGTACCATTTGTCTTATTTTTCATTTTGATTTTTGTGTTGAGGTTATAAAAAAATGTACAATGCACTGGTACATGTAGTATTATCTTAAAAAATATATATAAATTAAAAAATTTACTATTTTTAAAAATAAATAATTAATAGTTTAACAACTATATAGATCGGGGGGCCGACTAAAATATGTAACGAATCGGAAAGATTTTGGGTAATCTGGACCACCAAACTGTAAATCAAGGTGTGATAAAACCCTAAAAATTAATTGATTTTGGGAAATAATGTTTCTTTTATTTTTTTGGGATATAAAAAATTTATTTAATATACATATATACACTCTTATTTTTTTTAATTAAGTTTAATCAAGTTATTTATTTTTTTAATAAATAAAAAATCTTTTTATGTTAAATAATATAGAAAATTTTGCAGATAAAAACTTTTATTTGATATTAAACTGGTTTTTTATTTTCCATAAAATAAATGATTTAATTGAATTTAATTTAATAATATATATATAATTGAGAAGAGTTCATAAAAAATATAATATAAAGATACTTAAATTCAATTCCTCATGACAATTATGTTGTCTTTATTTACTCTATGATTACTATATTGTAACTGTTTTGCTAAATCACATGACCCAATAGGAACATCATTCGACTTGGACGTGGAAGGTGCATTGCCTTGGATGGATCAAGATGATATTTTTTTTCCTGATATTCTTCAATAATGCCAGTCTTCTTCATACATCCAAGTTGTGCCTTTAAGCTTATACTTCGAGTCTTTGATTAACATTTGACAAGTTTATACAATGTCAAACCTTGATCATCTTGGCCCCATTCCCTGTATACATTAGATTCCGTAAGTCATTGAAGAGTTGCATATTTTTTTAGGCCAATTCTACGCTGCATCTACATGTGTAGATGCAAGATGTTGAAAACCTATTGGCTGAGGACATGCTTGAGAGCATTGAGGGGATGTGTTGACCAGCAAACGGTGTTTTATTAGTGGATGTAATTAGTAGGATTATATTCTTAAAATTATTCCTAACGTTTTTGTATTTCTCCATTGCAGGCCTTGTTATTGATAGGCTACAATAGTGGGCCATGAAGATGATATATGTGAACATAAAATGAATTTGCATTAGTCCCAAAAAAAGGACTTGCTCTTACATAACAATAATGGGCCATTAATAAGGAAAAAGTAAATAAGAATAATAACGGGCCAGTTTGATATTTGAGAAAAGTAAGATAAAATTATGTGAACATGAATATGAAATTTGATTTATGTTAGTAGGGATGAGTAACATAGTAATGATTACACAAAATTTAAATGAAAATGAGTTAGTAATGCATTCGAAAAATTAGATTAGTCATGTTTATGAGACAGCTTAATGGTAAGAGAATGTAAACAGTCATATGAAGGAGAATCATGTCGAACGACGGAAGTGATTTAGGTTAGAATGGATTAACCTACTTGTCCAAACGAGAAGGCAGTTAAAAAGCGTCCTGGACAATCATTGTAATTCATATTGGTCTATTTTCTTTGATTTGGGAATGATATAAGTGACACAATCGGGTAATCTAACTGGTCGTGTTCATTGGTGTTAAAGAGAGCTAATACATCGGGCAATTACAATGGTGAAACAAAAAGCAAAGTTGCAAGTTACATTTTCAAAATGGTGTAATTATATCATTGTGTCTAATTAATTGATAAATTGTGGTCCTTGCAAATCCGGTTGGATTGTTATGCTTTAAATCCGTTATGAATTATAGTAGTGTTCGACTTGAGTAAAAAAAAAATTAAGGCAACAGTAGGTCAAGTTCATGGACCAATATAATGTATTTAGTAATAAATCTAAATTTGCCAAAAGTTTAGGAATTAAATTATTATAATTCACCATTTATTGGAATATTTTCGTCAATGATGGCATAATTAGGAACTGTAATTGCATATGTAGAGGTTTATAAAATTAAAAATTGATGTTATTTTCGGTTTTTTTCTAAAATAAAATAATTATATTCTTTATTTCCTAAAAACATTAAACAAACTTTATTTACTAAAATCAACTTTATTTACTGGTATTGTGTTTGGTTTCATTTGGTGTTGAGTAATTTTTTTTTGGGTTTGGGTGCTGAGTAAGTTTTCTTTGGACAAGGTGCTAAGTAAGTTTAAATATGAAAAAGATAAAATTAGAGTTTAGGGTATGTAATAAACAAAAATGAAAGAAGGATTTAGGGTATGTAATGAAAAAAAAAGCCTAAACCCAAAAGAAAATAAAAAAACAAACAATAAACCTAGCCCAAAAATAAGCCCAAAGCCAACAAAAGTTGACCTTCTCTGAATAGAGTCTGTAATCTTGCATTGATCACTCAGCAACATGTGTATTGTAACCATCATTCTCCAATGTGTGGGGCCACCAAACCAGCTAATGATTCTTCACCATGTATTGTCTACATATGTAGATGTAATTTTGCAATCTACACAGTAGACTTCACCATTTTTTTAATCAAGGAGTTGTAGTTATGTAGTAGAAGTGTTGTTGTTGATATTGGTGTTAAAAAAATCTTTGGACTAAAACTTATCATCTAAATTGGCCCACGCAACAAAATCCCACTAATAACACAGGCAATAAAAACAAGAGCACAATAAATTAAAGAATAGGAACCCTAACCACACCCAACAAAGACCCATTTTAGAAGCCCTGTTTATATTGCCAAAAAAAAACACAAACTTTTGTTGGCTAAATTGATTCAAATTTACATGGAGGTTTCCTATCATTATGTTAAGAAGTTGAGAATTTGCAACTGAGGCTTGGTTCTAGTGGAGGATTTGTTGGCCTCCCTCTCTAAGTGCTGCACAGGGGTTCGAACCCTAAATGAAGAAGGGTGTGTGAGTTTGTGTAATAGTGTGTGTGAGTATGTGTAAGACAAAAAAAAAAAAAAGAAGTTGAGAATTTTGAATACAATTATTTAGTTATAGAGGATGGTTATCGCTTTGAATAGTGATGATAAGATATAAATAAGGTATGCAATAGTTTGAGATGTAGAGAAATAAAAAGCAGTGATCTCAATTTATTTACCAGTGATTACATAATCAGTATAATATATCATGCTTTAGCAATTAAGTCCAAGCATTTTAGCAAATAAAACTTAAAAAATGGCAGCTCAACTTTGAAAAGAATAAATTGCTTAAGGTGATTTAAAGTCTTGGAGCTCTGGACTTTAAACATGGAACAACAACAAAGGAATTTTGTCATTTTAACGGGTGGAGAAATATTGTAAAATCAGGACAAGTTAGAAGGATAACTTCGGGAGGTGAATTCAAGATCCTAAGAAGGAAGTGTAGATGTCTTACAAAGGTGGCAGGAGGGAACAAGGTACTAAAAATGATTATGGCTCATCTCTCATAATAATGATATCTTTAATTGTTCTGTTATGTGAGCCATGTAATAGGTGGTTGGTTTCAATCATTGTAAGTTTATGAGTATAGTAGGTGGTAGTTCTCATATAGTCCATCATATGGCGATCATGTAGATGGTATATCATGTAGATGGCATTTGTGTGTCTGTGAGTATGTTTTCCACTTTTCTAAGGGCATCTTTGAACTCTTCTCCCACTTTTGAGTAGATTTTGTAACCCAATGAAAAACAAAAAAATCAAACTAAGTTGGCTCAAATGTAACAAAAATTGCGGGTACAAATTTTAGTTGAGAAAAAATAAAAAAAGTAGATACATAGAATGAAGAAGGATTAGTTAGTTGTACTTGTTAAAAAAAAATTTGACGATACTACGAAACCAACATTAAAGAGCTATTAGGGAGTAAATAGTGCAATTAGAGGTTATCATCCGTAATTAAGAAAAAAAATTATCATCCAAAAAAAAAATTATCATCCGAAAATAAAGAAATTTATCATCCAAACAGAGTATGAGTTATCATCTATAATTCATCTACCTGTCACCACATGTAAGATCTCATCTTTCTGGTTTACCGTTTCTGACAGAAATGTATGACTGCCTATATTTTCATGATTTTCTTATGACTATGACGTGATTGGGGGATGTGATTATCCTAATTTTGTTTGTTATGTGATTTGATTTGATATTTGTCTGTTTTGGTATTTGTCTGTTTTTAGTGACGGTACGCTTTTTAGCGGCAGTTTAACCATTTTGACCGTCTTTAAAATAAACGGAAGATATCAAAGGAAACATCTTCATAGGAAATTGATAATTTCCTAATTAGGCTTGAGATGAGAGCTTAAGGGTGGCGAAATTCTTGGTGAGAATTTCGAACCAATTTTAGCGACGCGCGATTCCGTCGCGAGTTATCCGGTCATAATTTTTGTAAAACAACGATTGCGGCAGAACTGTAGAATTTTAATATTTTATTAGAAACGTTAATAGTCCTCTATTGTATCGCTAAACTTGGAGCGAAAATGTTGGTTGCTTGGCATCAAACACTACAAAAGCTATTTCTATCTTCTTTTCACACCATTCTTTATTCATAAAATAATGAGAAAATTATTAGTTGCTCTGAAAGCAATTCATTCTCTTTCTCTCTCCAATTAAATTGTACCATGTAGCATTTTTATTTAATTTTAAAATTTAAATTTAATAATAATTAAAATTACAAAACTAACTGCATTAAATGCATCTTAACTCTTTGATCCTCTCTCTCCAACTCTTCTTCTCTCTCCATAACTTTTGTTCCTTTAATTTCTCCTTCAACATCTAATTTATTCTCTCTATACTTCTTTTCTACTTCTTATAATTTCTCTCTCAACTTTCAATTATGGATTTATAGTCCTTATTTAAGTTATCAGAAAGAAAAAAATATGGTCCTTATTCACAAAATAAGATTAATTTAATCTCAAATTTTTATCAACACAATTCATTATATTTTTTTTAATTCATTTATTAATTGTTAAAATTTATATTTTAATAGTTTAATTAATGTTGTTAACTATTTTAAAATTATGTATTTATCAATACAAAATAATGTTTGGGATATTATTGAGTATGCTAATTAAATGGTTAGTCATGAAATAACTCCAATTCTCCATTTCCTCTGTTAAGTATTATTGACAATGTTTTAAAATGATAATTGGAGTATATCCCAAACATTATTAGTATTTGAAGCGTACTCATAAGAATTAGGCGCATGCTATAGTAAAGATGACAATATGATGAAAAGATAAAGATTTTCTTTAATAAATAGTTGGATTTCAATCATGTAAAGTATTTAATTTTTTTTTATTAATTTTTAAAACAAAAGTAGTATAATTCTTCACCCTATATATGGTAACACATCTTCATTATAGAATTGTCCTTAGAACTATACACAGTAAAATTTACTCATTATTCATATCTAAAGAAAAAGTCTAAAATTTACTCTTGTCATTATTAGTATTATGAAGGAAATAAAGAATTGGAGTTCTTTCCATGATTCCAACAATTTAATTAGTATATTTAATAATATTCTAAATATTATTTTGTATGGATGAATAAAAAATAATTTTAAAATAGTTAACAACAATAACTAACTATTAAAATATAAAATTTAACACATTAAAATATAAATTTTAACAATTATTAAATGAATTAAAAAGAATATAATGAATTGTATTGATAAATATTTAAGATTAAATTAATCTTATTATGTGAATAGAGACCATAAAAATTGAGAGAAAATTATAAAAAGGATAAAGTACTGATTTGGTCCCTAACGTTTAAAACGTCATATTTTGGTTCCAAAACGTTTTAATTTTAATCGATCAAGTCTCAATCTCAATGTTCATTTCTATTTAATTATTTACAACACTTAGATCTCTAAAATATATTTGTATCTCTTTCTCTTTGGGTCGTTGTAGGCATATATGACACTAATGACTTAGTTTGCCATTGAGGAAAAATCAAATATAATTAAAAATTAATATTATAAAAAAAAGAAAAAATATAATGTAAATAAGAATTACACTATCTTTTATTCTTGTGTTCCCACCTTGACGAGAAAGTTCTAAGAGGAAAAAACACAAACATATTTTACAGATCTAAACATTATAAATAAATAAAACATGGACAAACACTGAAATTGTGACTTAATTAATTAAAATTAAAACGTTTTTGGACCAAAATATAACGTTTTAAACGTTAGGGACCAAAATAGGAAATTGCACAAACGTTAGGGACCAAAACAGTAATTTACCCTTATAAAAAATAGAAAAGAATAAAGTTGAAAGAGAAATTAAATAAAGAGAAGTTGCATAGAGAAAAAGAGTAGAGTTGGAAAGAGATGATGGAAGAGTTAAAATGCATTCAATGCAGTTAATTTTGTAATTTTAATTATTATTAATTTTAAAATTTAAAATTAAATAAAAATGCTACATGGCACAATTTAATTGAAGAGAGTAAGGGAATGAGTTGCTCTCAGAGTAACTAATAATTTCGGCTAAAAAAATCAAAATACCCTTGTTTTCAAAACTTATTACGAGAATGCTCTTGTTTTGAAACTATTGATGAAAATGTCATCATTTTGCCTACGTGGCAACACGGTGGGGGGTTCTTTTTTTCAAGTGCTGCTAGGAGCGCTATTGGAGACGGTGCCATCCACGTGGAGACGGGAACATGGCAGGCGCCTCCTGCGAAGATGACGTGAAGGCCATTAGCACCATCAGGGTGAAGGCGCTGGACAGAGAAGCGCCTCCTACGTGGCAAGTGCTGGCCACATAGGTGCCTCTGCACACGTGGCTGCAACATGAAATTTTTTAAATTGTGTGTTTTATGTTCAAAGTTGTACATGATTAACAATTTAATGTATTTCGAAAACCAAAATAATTTAACTATTTGTATTTATAATATAAATCTGAATCTGTTGGACTCCATTAATTACAAAATTCGAATAATTATTTTCAAATCCTGATATTTTAGCATGCTTTTTAATTTTAAATTTGAGTGATGGTGTGTTTTCGAATTAAACTTTTAAAAATAGATAAAAAATTTGATTGAAGGATTATTTAAATTTAAATTTCCTAATTAGTTGCTGTTTTAATATTAATTTAATAATAATTTTATTTTAATAATTAATTAGCGTTAACAAATTTGTTAGAACTAACATCGATCGATCAATTGCACGCAAACACTTAGCAATCATTCAGCGAGGTACACATGTCAACACAAGAGGGCTGACAAATGGTGAGCACGGATTAAGAGCCATATTCTTTTTATATTTTAATAGATATTTTAATAGATAATCCATTCTTATCTCATATTTATTTATTTTATTCTTTTTTTATTATTATACCATCAAAATTAATCACTCCTTTATACGAAAAGCAAAACAAAAATTTATCTTCCTCGCTCCCTACACAACCGTGGCTTCACTCCCTCACTTCACAAAATTATTTAATTTATTTACTCACATATTTATCTACAGCAAACACCATTAACAATTCAATTTTTCATTCTTACTACACTTGACCAAAAACCACTAAAAACTATCAACAAAAATCCTTTAACCTCTTACCTCATTTTCGGAACCCTCTCTCTTTTATTCATCCCATCATTTCAGATTTTTTTCATTAAAAACACATTCTATCTTTTACTTAAAAAGATCAAACACCTCTTTTCTTATGAATTTTCTTATGAACACCAAGAATACCACAAAGAATATGAAGAACACCAAACAAAACACCTACACCATCACCACTGAAATCATCATCATCATCACCTTAATCTCCTCATCATCACTATTATCTTAGAATCATCAACACCAAGCTCCTACACCCTCTTTTTCCCTCACCCGAAACCACCACCACCATTTCTCCAATTTCCCCAAGAATTTTTCATCAACAACAAGATCACTTCTCCTCTCATCTTGACCGGAGCACCATCACTCTCTTCTACCTCCATTTTCTTTGATTTTCTCGATGAAGATAAGTGCAAGATCTATCTTCCTCATATTTTTTGAGAGCCTTCACTCACCTTGTTCTATCTTAAAATATTTGTTTAGGAATCAAGCTTAGGAAATCCTAGCTCAACCGAGACATCAAGGATCATTTTTGTTCATTTTTGTTCATTTTTGGTGATTTCAAGTGATCTTCAAGAAGGTAAGGGGGTTAAGGTCCTTAGTGAGTCTTGTTTGTCACCTTATTCGTAAATAAATATTAATATGATAAAAGGCTTGGTAAAAAGTTAAAACTTGAAGTTTGCATGATGGTTTGATGTTTGAAAAGTGATATGATATGATCTTGTGCTTGAAATATTTTATGATAATGATTGATATATTTGATATTGAAATATTGGGTGAAATTTGTATGATAATGGCATTTTTAGGCCTTATATGGCCGAAATGGCCTTATGATGAAACAATAAAGTCTTGATGATCAACTCTAGTATAATATGATTAAATAAGCTTTTATATATTAAACACATCAAAATTTATGGAGCACATGCCGGCACAATGCTAACAAAGAAATTTATGGACAAATCTTTGGAAATTGAAGTGTCAACCTAAAATCAAGACCTGTCTGTGGAAGATAATACACCAAGGGTTACTTGTTTTGTCTCAGGTGCACAATCGAATTCCTTCTGTCAACCCTAACTATCGTCGTTGCCTGAGCTCGACCGAAACGATCTTTCACTGCTTTGAGATGTCCAGATTCTGTAGAAGTTTGGAGAATAGTCGATTTCTCTCTTCCCCAATTTACTGTTGATTCCTGGCAATAGTGGCTCAGAATGAGCCGAGGGACACTTTCAAATTTGGTTTGGCAAATCTGGTGAGCTCGGAACCTTCTGATTTTCGAAGACAAACGTCTCTCTAATTTTGACCTTATGCCTGTTGTCCTATTTAGGACCGTACATTTTTTATCAATAAAATGTCATATTTATATTTGAAAAAAAAAAAGAACACATCAAAATTAAAAATAAAATATAAAATAAATCTCACCAAAATAATATAATTTCCCCGTTTTACATTGTGGTTAGTACTTTGCACCCTAGGCGGCTACGCCCTTACCAATCTTTGCTTGAAAGAATCAAAACTCTCCTTTGATCATAAAACATACTGAAAACGTGCAAGCCGCATATATATTTATTTATTTATCTTTCACTCAATAAAAAGTTATGTTATGTATACATTAAAATTAATTATCAAAATTAATTATTAGTGTATAATACACATTAAAATATAAATATTGATGAATAATTTTGATGTGAAAAAGAATTATGAATAAATAAAATGATGTATTATGAGTTGTTGTGACTTGTGATTAATAATGATATAAGCTCTTGTGGTTTGGTCCATTGCCAACAGCTGGAACCTTTCTTTATACGGAAGTACCTTAGAACTTAGAAGTGTCCTACACCTTTGGCAATCAAATCTGCTACCAAACATTCAATGAAGTCCCCTCCATCCACTCTTTTGAAACTTTTATCATTTTTACAACTAATTGGTTGCTATTATCTCCCCCGGAATTTTATGATCCCCTGGCGCGGAAGAATGAAAACATGCCCCTCCAATCCAGACTTACCCTTTGACAGATAGCCTTGTAATATAGTTAAGGAAGTGTTTCAGATATAATTAGAAATCAGGTGTCTCTATCTTTTTAGTTTTTAATAAACAATAATTTTAGACGTATATCTATTTTATCAACCAAATTTAGTTAATTTATTTGTTTTTATAATAAATAAAAGATCATTTTAATATCAAATAGAAGATTATTTATATGTTATTTTTTGCACTATTTGATATTGAAATAATTTTTTATTTGATATAGAATTAATGATTTGATTAAATTTAATTGAAAAATAAATATATATCTAGTATTACCGTTTAATAAAAATACAGGAACATTTAAATTTCAATTATACCTAAAACGTTTTCTAAAATTAATTAGTGCGAGTCTAACGTAAAATCTGTGATAGGTTTTTTATTAAGTAAATAAATTAAACTTGGCATGTTATTGAGTTTAACCTCGGTTGGAGCTTGTTAAAAGGCTTAAAATATATTTAAAAAGTTATAACCGTAAATGTTCGTAAAATAGTTTGCATTGTTAGTCCTTTTTATGGAATATGCACCAAAATTAATCGATGAACTGTAAAATCTTATGTGGAAAAGAATTTAGTTGTAGTAATTTAGTAGTTTATGATAAACTTTTAAATAGAGTTTTAATTCTTGACTAATTAACTTTTGAGATATCTATTAAAATCTAAGAAATGCCGTAAAAAATAATTATCGACAATATATATATATATATATGGTAATATGCTGTACCAAATAAAATTGATAAATTCTCTTTAATGCTATGAAGCACATACAATTAGTTGAATAAACGTGTTCACGTGTTGGATATTTTTTGGACATGATATTTATTGATACCTGTCTGACATGCGTGTCTTATGTGTCTCATCTGTGTTCTTGAAGAAATAAAAAAAAAAAAATACATCATCGAACACACTTGACACTCATCAAAATATCATCATGTGTCTGCATGTCTAACTTTATTATTAACTTATATCTTTAGAATGAGTTTAAAAATAGTAAATATTACTATTTCTTAAAATTAAAAGTTATCTTAAATATTTTATATAATTAAAAAATAATTAAAAATACTTAAAAATAAGGGTAACGCTATTTGAACAAGTTGTTTTGGTCAACCAAGTTCAACAAAGTAATTTATTTTTATGCTAAATAGAATATTATTTTGATGTCAAATAGTATAAAAAATTACACCTAAAGAAAGTTTGATTTGATATTGAAATAGTCTTCTATTTAGCATAGAAATAAATGACTTGGTTAGCCAAAACCACTTGTTCACAAAGAATTATTGTATTATATATATATATGTCGTATCGCGTGTCATATGAAAAATTGAGATTGATGCGTCGCCGTGTTGCGTGTCGTGTACTATCGCGTGTCCGTGCATCATAGGTTTAATGCAATTAGGAATATATAATAGGGGTGGCAAAGTGAGTAGCCCGCCCCGCCAAAAAATGGGGCGCGGCGGGATGGCAAAGTGTCGCGCTTTCAAAATGCTAGCCCACTCCGTCTTATGACGAATTGGCAGGCTCCCGGCGGATTTGGCTCGCTTAAATTTATTATTTTTTAAAAAAATAGTTAAATACATTAAAAATAATATAATAAATACTAATTTATTCAAAATCAAAATATAAATAAAAAATAGCATAATTTTTTATAAATATTTTTTATCAACGATTATCGACACTAAACCAACCACACTTAAATATTAGTTACTAATTAATCATTATATAAAAATATATACTTGATATTTATGAATTTTCAAAATATTTAGTTATTAATTTTCTATATTCATAGAATATTTCTTAAACACAGCTGGGTTGCGGGTAAACAAACTCCTATCTTATTATTAGCATTTCTTCTTTGTATTTTTTTTGGGGGTCTTTTTTAATTATTATGAGAAATATATCTAACCAAAATCATGAAAATTATATAGAATGTGTGCTGTTCAGCTACCTCAGATATGATGCCATATTACCAAGCAATATATTTTTTTTTTGGGGTCATTTAAAATAAATATAGTTTCCAATTATTTATTTAAACTAAAATTTCTCAGTTTAAATTAGTCAATTTGTTTTAAAATAAAATAATATAACGGTGAAAAATCTAACACCATCGTTATATATTATATGTCCTATACTTAAATCACCGACGCCAATTAAGTTTTGTAATTAAGGTGGAAGCTCGTTCGCTAAGTTCTTAATTTTTATAGTAAAAAGTGATTACAATTTCTCAATTTAAATTAATCAATTATGTCATATACTTAGATCACATTGCTTTCTACATCTAATTTCAAAATACCACATACTCATCATATTTAAAAATAATAAATCAATTGGCTAATCTAATATCTAATATGTCTTTTTAAATAAAACAGGACAAATAAAAACAAACAAAAAAAATTAAGGGAAATCTGAATGCATAATCTCATGTTGAACTGTTATTGATGTTGAGATAATTAACAATCAACATATTCACTTAGTTGATCAATTTGTTGACTGATTCTTATAATCTGGAATATAATTAAGTTACTCATATATATCATGTGACACTTAATAGTTAATACTACATCAACCTTCTAGTCTAGCTATTAATAATATCAAAATAAAATTTGCGAAAAGAATTAATTTGACGCACAGGTATAAAAGTTGAAGATTATATTGATCCAATTTATCTAAGGGGGCAATGGCACCCCAAAATCTAATTTTTTTTTGGTTAAATTATATGTAATTTTTAATTTCGCCCCTCCTAAATTCAATATTTTAATTTATGTACTATTATAAAATAAAAGTTAACCCCTCTCTAAATATCTCTTTAGTTTCGCTCCTGTCACCATATGTAATACACATTAAAAGATAAAATACATACATAATATTTTAATTTATTTTTAATGTGTATTTTGTATTTCAATACGTATTATACACTAATAATTGATTTTAATGGCTTATTAGCATACACCAAGCACAATCTATTTTAAATTTCAAAAATCAAGTTGCAAAATCTAAATTAAATGTCATCTTACATTAACTCATCACGGATGCGAGGGTAATATTAGTTTTGGAGTTTTGGAACTAACGTGAAACTAATTATAAAGAAAAGAAAAACAAAAAAAATCGATAAAATGATAAAATAAAGAATTAAATTAATTAATCATTATTAAATTTATATATAAGAGCATCTTCGATAATAATTTCGATATGAAAAATGCCACAGGCAATAGGTAGATACATCAATTTTGTTTTTCCTTTCGGGATCCATTAAACATTTTGATGACAATGTTGAATGAGGTTTTAGTTGAATTTTATGGACCTTTGTTCTTGTATTGTCTTTAATTGAATCAAAATTTTTTAACTAAAAAGAAATAATATACACGCACAAGTCTTTTTGGCAACTAAATTCATTCAAGTTGTATAATATGTTAAATGTTTTTATTAATAAGATTTGTTTCTAACTTTTTATGGAGGTGTAGGCGTGTAGCTAATTTGATTGGATTGGATATATTTGGGAAAAAAAAGTTTTTACTTGTTATTGTATTATTCTTTTAATTTTAATTTTATTTTGGATCCACATAATACTTTGTTAATTTTTGTGAGATCATATTTTATAAATTGTGATTTGAGATTAGATGTAAAATTGGTCACTTTAATACTTCATCTCAATTTTATTTTTATTTTTTATTTATTCCATCAAATTATTCAAGTGACAAAATTTTATTTTATTTTATTGAAGTGTTATCTTTTTTTTAAAAATCAGACCAATTTTACTTTATCTGTTAATTTTAATTTTATATCATTTCATTTTTCGTAAATATTAAAGTGATATTTTAAAAGCATTCCATTGAAATTGTTTTAATTTGAGTAATTTTTATTTCAATAACATTAGATAATCAATAAAAAAAATCAGTTAAGATCAGTCAACAATATAAATTAGATGTTTTATTTTTTAATTTTGAATATTTTATTTTTAAAAAAAATATAAAATTGATTGATTGTTGGCTATTTTTTATTGATTGCCAATATTTTATTTTTTACACTAGGCAAACCTTACCATCTTAATCTAAAAATAATTGATTTCTCATTTTATTACATTACTAATTTCCTTTAAAAAAAAAAAAAAAGCGCTACTCACCAAACACATATTAGTGAAGTTGGGGTATGTGCTAGATGGCTAGATGCAATAAACGTGCGGCACTTATTTGAGTGCCTATGAATTTTAATTTATTATTAATACATTATTATTGAGCGACAAAAACAAATAATGTTATCCAATTAGTCTGCTAGTACTCTCCATCAAGGTTCTTAATTCCAATTATGATTTATATATGAACCTTCCATTGCTAATCCAAAAGGAAGGGTTGCAGGGGGACATTGTGTATACTAAATTGAACTAGCCTCAGAGTTGGCACTACCCCTATATAAATGAAGGTTCCTTAGCTTCTTTTGTTCAAATGATTAACAATTAACAATAATATTAATAATAATGAATTTTCTGGTCATTGAAAAAGGACATGGCCAAAGGGGTCCCCTATGTATATTGTCTGTTCAATGTGTAGGACAGGTCATGTTTGAAGCATTGAATTTTCTTGAATTAACAATTCTTCCAACACGGTTGTGATCTAGCTGTACATGAATTAGATAGAACACATCAACAACCACTATACTTCAACACATATTGAAACAACAATGGGCATTAGTTTAATTAATTAGAGATGTGAATTTTATATATACTTGTATACTTTTTTTTGGTGACTATATATACTAGTATTTGAATATGCATAACGTGTTTATAAATTGATATGGTTATATATCTATTTACGTGTCTTATTCTATTGTCTTAAATATTTTGAATAAATAATTTCATGACATAATTTAGAGTTTTTTTTTTTAAAGGAAAGATCTAAAATTTGATCTTCGTTATTAAACTTTAGAAATAAAGAATTTTAACATAAAACAAATAAACATAGAAAGAAAACCTACCTAAGAAATTTACTTGAACAATGTTTAAATTTATCATTGAAATATATCACGTTATTCAAATTGATTCTCAAAAGATTTTATTAGTCATATTAGTCAATGAAAAATATAATATTCAATTAAATTGATCATTCTACCAATCAAATAATGATACGCCATTTTTAAATATCACGTGTCACAAAATAATTGGATGACTTGTTATTCAACCAATTATTTTGTATCATATGTCATTTAATTGGTAACATGACCAATTTGACTAAAAATTACATATTTCATGAACTAATATGACTAATAATATCTTTCAAGGACGCATTTCAAGAACAATATATCTTTCAAAAACCAATTTATGTGTCTTCTTTTATTGATCTAAAATTTTGGGAGAAATAGATATAATAATAATAATAATAATAATAATAATAATAATAATAATAATAAATGTTATATTAACTAATTGAAAAATATTATGTGAAATTATACCTAAGTTTTTTTTTTAACGTGTCTCTTCCTTCTCCTTTTACAGCTAACATGAGTGATTTATATTGGATTGAGACTAATTTAGTTAGTAAAAATATTTGTACAGATAATGTTTCTCTAATTAAAATAATAAATATATTATTCTACTATCAAAAATAAATAAAAATGTTTACTCCCATACATTTTTAACTTGTGTAGAGAATAATTAAAGAGTGATTATTAAAGTGTCTTCTAGTGAAGATAGATGCTTTGATTGAATCTTAACCATTAATTTGTGCTATTAAAATCTGATGTATAATTAATGCTATCATTATGAGAGAGATTAATTTTTAAATATGGCAATATCCTTACAAAAATACACTTAAATGTCTTCATAGTAAAATTTTCCTTATTTTCACATCACATGTCCATGTATTCTCTTCATATATGTAATCTGTATTTGAGTATCAGGCTTAAAAAAATGCACCATATCACTTATTTTTTACCAAGAAATTTCTTATATTTCACCATAATATATATTGTAAAAGATTTTTAAATTTTATAACGAATGTACTGAACAATTAAGTTATTTATTTTTCCCCTCAATAAAAGGCCATTAATTAATTATACCCATATTTGAAACGGATATATGGTAATGGAAAGCAGAGGAGCGTTTGTTTGTTGGGTCCATTTGAAAGCAACACCACCTAATTAATTGACTGACTTTACATGAACCATATGCCTTTTGCAGCACTTAATCATCCCTTCATTAAAATATTAAACAACAACCACTATATAAACCTCTTCTATTCACTTTTTTTTCTCTCAAACACAAACCGGGTTTTCTTTTCTTACGCGAGGTCTACATACATACAGTATAAGTCCTCGCAGAAATAAAAGAAACCCCGAAACACCATTCTCAAGAAGCAAGAATGGAGGTGCATTCTTCTTCCGTTGCAACAAAAAAGCTATGGAACGTGTTGAGGATCACCTTCTTCATGATAAGGAAGGGATTCGTTTCCAAGAGGAAGATGATGATGGACATGAATCTCATGATGAAGAAAGGGAAACTCCTTAGAAAATCTCTCACAAATCTCATGTCATTCCATCATCATCATCATCATAAGAACATGATGGCGCGTGTTGTTACACATGATGATCACTATGAATTCTCATGTAACAATAGTCCAAACCCTGTTTTTTTCCACGCGCCAAAGCGACACACCAAGCACCATTTCAATTTTCCATGTATCCATGCCCCTCATGTTCTTGAAGATCTTCAAGAACATGATCTTGAAGAAGGAGGTAATAATAGTAACATTAATAATAATAATGCTGTGGTTTTGATCCCTAAGACTCCAGAATATGCATTCAATTTTAGGTTAGATAATATGAACGGTTCTGATTTAACACCGGGAGGGAGGAAAAGCCCTCTGCTGTCATCGTCGCCGTTGATCTCGACGGTGAGGATATCAAATTACTCTGCTTTGGAGTATGATGAGAATGAAGAAGGTGGAAATGGTGGTGGAGTTATTGATGATGAAGCTGAGGATTTCATTAGAAGGTTCTATGAACAATTAAGGTCTCAAAGCCGCATGCACTTACTGCATTACCAAGATAATAATGTGTAATTAAGCACATAATTAAAAAAAAATGTGAACAATGTTGATATGATCATCAATTATATATAGCTAGATCTTGCTGAGGCTTTGATTTTACTGGGAATATATGTTTGTCTAAATTATTATGATGATTTTTCTTTTTTTTATGATTGAATATTTTGTCCACCACTCCACCCTGTAATTCCATTTTTGCTTTTTGAAATATAAAATTAAATCTGTACACACACACATATATATATATGGTACGCTATGTTGTGCAATAATAAAGGATATTCAGAAAAGAACATTGTACTATATAGAAACCCTTATTATTAATTTAATTTCCCTTTCTGTTATAAAATCAGCTATGGGCATTACGTCATTGTGGTTGTGATGGTGATGGTTGGTGGTAGTGGTGGTGGTGGAGGACCTTTAGGTTTCACTTTTCTTATGTTTAATGTTTGTTATGCCTTCTTTCTTTTTCTCCTAATTTTTCTTTTTAAATACATATATAATAATTCAGTGTTTTGTCTTGTGAGACCCTACCCACCAGCCACCAGCATCACCCACATTTGTCAAATGCCATTAGCAAGTTCAACATGTTTACAAAGTTTAAAATCATAATATTAAGTCTTAATTGCAAGGAAGGAGAATTGAGAGCTAGGTGGAAACTCCAACTAGGAAGAAAATGCGTAAAAAGTTTTAATTAGGTTTTATGCAGTGATTTGGAATGTCTGGTTGAACAGGAATGATAGCATGTTATAGATCTTGTACAAGCTGCAAATAGTGGCAAAGCAATAATGTCTTTAATCGTTAATACCAATGCCAAATATAACATTTAGTTATAAATAGAGTAAATCACCAAATAAAATGGTCAATGAAATTTTCAAAAATATATAAAAATATCATAATTTTATTAACGATAAAAATTGTCCTTCAATTATTCAAAAATGTGATAAAAGTTTATTTCTGTTAGTTTTTAAATAATTGGATAATTTTTTATCATTAAAAAATTGATGGTCATTTTTATTTATAGGCTTTTGAAAATTTTATGTGATTTACTCTTATAAATTACAGTTTAATGTGTTGTGCTAAATAAGCAATGCAATTATGGTTTACTATGCCTTTGTCCTAGCTAGTTTTCTACCATGCTTACTCCAATACAGAGATAAGTTACTAAGTGTATAGAGTGAGTGTACAGAAAGTAAGAGAGAAAATAATATATTGTGTAGGTCACTTTTATCATTTTATTTTTTTAAGTATAATTTTAGTACTTCAAAAAATAATTTTCTGTATTTTATGTAGCTTTCATGTAATTTTTCGATCTGTATCTTAGAAATCCCTTTTTTATATTGGTGTGATCTAGTTTGTTCAATTATGTTCCACTATGCTATGTCTGAGTTTTTTCTTTTTTTAAATTATACAAGTCTTGATTAATTATCTCGTGTGTGTATATATACACAAAATGTTATTCAAAGTTCAAATAGTTACTCAATGGATGATCTGTATGTATGTATGAACATGTAAAATATGCTAAAAAAAAAAGGATGTGAAAGCTACCTAGCTAGTTTGATATTTTCTGATAGTATCTTATATAATTGCATTGCTGTTTCTGAATTCACGTTTGAACGTTCAATAATAAAGAATTGAAGATGTTGTTCGTTTGTTCGCGTGGGAAATGATATTGAAGCTGGAATCTTTATACTTAATTTTGTACACCATATGCTCCCTTCTTGATTAACCTAGTTCAAATTGGATTTTATTTATAAATAGTAGTTGAATCAAGGAAGAACTTGTAATTCTTAGTGTGTCCCTAATATTCGTTAGGTGATATAGTTTTAATAGAAAAGAGAGATATTTGGGTCTCCTACCAAGTTAACATCTTTAAATTTTTTTAAACCATCATTTATTGCATGTACAAGCATTTTTCTTTTAATCAAATCTAATTAAATTCAGCACAAACCACTCGCGTACTTTTTCTTCTTTGCATTCTTTCTTCTTCTTGAGTTTTCTCCTCATCATCTTTCTTCTATTGCTTACTTTTTTTTTAATTTCTTCTCCTCCTCCTATAACCCCTTTTGGTGATATATTGCAGCATTTTTTATTTCCTCCTCTTCTTCCTTGTTTGATTTGTTTATGATCTTCTCCTTTTTTTGTTTTTATTCTTCTTCGGAGGGTAATATATATTGATGACAATTTAACTTTAAATTTTATAAATTAAATTAGTACTTAGTAAAGATTGAATTTTGTTATGGACCGGCCCAATAAGGCCCAATCCATTAGTTAACACTAATCATATTTGGTCAACAAGGTCAAGGATTAAGCTAAATAAGGAAAGATTTGATAAGATCATGATAAGATTTCCTCAAAATCTTCACTCAAAGCTATATAAGCAGGGGATAAAACCCTCTGGAGGTACGCATTCTCTAAACCCTAACCTCCCATATTAGATCTAGAATCTCATAATTCTAATTCTGGGATTCTAAAGCTATACTTCACACATCAATCCACCTTCCTCGTTCATAGTCCTTAGATTCTTCTAAGGATAACCACTCGGAAGGTACATTCTCTCTGGTCTTGCTCTCTTCGATCAGGTCCCTCACTCACAAAGTCCTTGAGACAATCGTTAAGCACTCTCGTACTTAACATTGGCGCCGTTTGTAGGGACCCTAACTCTGAGACAGTGAAAAGAGACGAAAATTGAACCTCCGAGTGAAAGATGGTGGATGTTCAGCACAACAACGAAGACGGCGAAGAAATTAGCATGCCTCTGAACACCCCCGAGAAGGGGATGATCCCGACAAATCAGACCCTCCAAGGGCTAGAAGCTGCCTTGAAAAGCTTCCTCGAGAGACAAACTCAGGAAGCTGCAATCGCGGCTGAAGCCAGGAAGCGAGCGGAAGAGATGGCCAATAAGCAACAAGCCTTATTGGAAGAAGCGGAGAGAAGAGAAAAAAAGTGGAGAGAGCGACTCCACAATAGACCTCCTGCTACTGGGGACACTAGTAGGACGGCAGATTCACAAGTGCGCACCTGGAAGCCATCCGTTGTGATCGGTAGTCAGCCCTCGAAGGAAAGCAATAAGCACCCTTTCTCACTCACTATCCTCGCGGAGGAACTCCCAAAAAAGTTCAAATACCCGGTGGATATGGAACCATATGACGAAA
The DNA here is from genome assembly GCA_036250425.1 of Stylosanthes scabra. NCBI lineage: Eukaryota > Viridiplantae > Streptophyta > Magnoliopsida > Fabales > Fabaceae > Stylosanthes > Stylosanthes scabra. Next base: position 32,764 of record JASCZI010030277.1, read on the forward strand.
CGAGCGACCCGAAGCATCACCTGGATGTTTTCGACAATAGGATGGTACTCCTAAATGCCTCAGACGCTATAAAGTGCAAAGCCTTCACCGTGACCCTAAAAAATGACGCGCTGACATGGTTCAACTCCTTACCCGCCAATAGCATCAAAAGTTTCTCCGAGCTGTCTGAAAGCTTTCTGAAAAACTTTATCACTCGAAGAAAGTTTCCCAAAACATGCCTGAATCGCTACTCAATCGTGCAGAAGCCGGAAGAGACTCTCCAGAATTATCTGGACCGCTTTAACATCGAATACACTCAAATAGAGGGGCTGCAATGTCAAGCAGCACTGATGGCTCTGGTTAAAGACCTCCGGGATGATACCCATTCTTAAAAAGCCTTACCAAAAGGCCGCCCAAAACAATGGAAGAGATTCAAGATAGATCTCATGAATATTTGTAGCAAGAAGAAGGACAAACAGCGGTGAAAACCGATCGTGACGAAAGAGAAGTTAGCCAGAAAGATCCCCCATGGGAAGATAACAGCAGACGGGAACAGCGTTCCAGTAGATCCTACTACAACCCCCTGAATGTTTCGCTAGCAACTTTCCTCCATGAGGTATCCCAAGTGGAAAGAATCCCTACGCCACGGGCAATCAAAAACACTCACAGAGGTGACCGGAACGCTTATTGCAAGTACCATAAGCAGAACGGTCATGATACTGAAGACTATCGAGACCTCCTTGAGTTTGTTGAACAAAGACTGAAGAGAGAAAAGTTCCGTGACTACATCGGAAGAAGCAATGACCGAGGAGATGATAGAAGAACAAAACAAAGGGTGAACATCCCAGACAAGTCTGCCGGCAGGAAGGATGACCCAAAGAGGGCGTTACCAGAAGAGAAATCAAGATGATTTCCGGAGGGTTGCCGGATGAAGGAAACCCACCATCCCGGAAAGTAGCCAAAAGCCCCGGGCACTCACATTCTCCCCAGAAGAGATTAGAAGAACTACTAACACCCTAAATCGTCCTTTGGTAATCTCCATGGATATCATCAATGTGACAATCCGAAGAGTCTTCGTAGACAAAGGGAGTTCTGCAGATATCATCTTCCGACGATGCTTTGACGCACTCGGACTCACGGAAAAAGACCTGGAAAGTCATTTCGACGAGTTGGTCGGGTTCTCTGGGGAAAGAGTAGCTGTGGACTACTATCGGTGACCAGCCGAACACGCGAAACGTAAAAGTAAGGTGGCTGGTCGTCAACCACAACTCTGCATACAACGCAATCATGGGAAGGTCAACCCTCAACCGACTAGGGGCAGTCATAGCCACCTCTATCCTAACAATGAAATTTATAACTGATGGCGGAAGAGTAGGGGTAATCCACGGAGACAAACAAGAAGCAGAGAAATGTCACAATGCCACCTTACACATCTCCAAGGAGCAAATTCCGAAGCTAGAAAAGCCGAAAACTTCTGAAAAGTGCCTCTTAGTGGACCTTGAGCCACCAGAGAAAAAGATGCAAGAGCGGCCGAAGCCGAAGGCGATATCCAGCAAGTCTAAATCGGAAAAAGACCCGACCAAGTAACCATGATTGCGAAGAATCTGCCCGGAAACCTGAAAGAAAGCTTGGCTTAGTTCTTAAAGTGGAACTCCGACCTCTTTGCATGGACAACAGCTGATATGCTCGAAATTGATCCAAATTTTTCCAGCCACAAGCTATCTATCATCCACGGCAGCAAGCCGGTTGCACAAAAGCTGCGGTGAATGAGCCCGAAAAAAGTGGCCGAAATTAAGAAGCAAGTTCAGAGCCTCCTAGAAGCAGGATTCATCCAAGAGATCAAGTATCTCACATAGCTTAGCAACGTGGTGATGGTGCCCAAAAGCAATGGGAAGTGGAGGATGTGCGTTGACTAGACCAACCTGAACAAAGCGTGCCCCAAAGATCCATATCCACTTCCAAGCATTGATGAGCTGGTAGACAAAGCTTCCGGGTACAAATATCTCTCGTTCATGGACGCCTATTCCGGATACAATCAGATCCCCATGTACCCCGACGACGCTGAAAAGACAGCATTCATCACTCCAATTGGCAGTTTCTACTACAAAGTAATGTCATTCGGACTGAAAAATGCAGGTTTCACGTACCAAAGGCTCATGGACATGGTGTTCAAAGAGCTAATTGGGGGCATCCTTGAGGTATATGTTGATGATATGTTAGTCAAAGCAAAAACCGAAGAGGAGCTCATCCCCAATCTGGAGAAAGTATTCGGCAAGTTAAGGGAACATCAGATGCGCCTGAACCCCGCGAAGTGCGCCTTCGCGGTAGATACAAGAAAATTCTTCGGGTTGATGCTGACTAACAGAGGAATGGAAGCCAACCCAGAAAAGTGTCAAGCCATCATCTCCATGAAACAGCCAGAATCCTTGAAAGAAGTTCAAGCCTTGACCGGCAGACTAGCAGCCCTTTCGAGATTCTTAGCAGCATCAGCTATAAAAACAGCCCCCCTGTTCAAATTAATGAAGAAAGGGGTCGAATTCAAGTGGAAGGAAGAGTGCGAGGAAGCTTTCAAAAGATTCAACGAATACTTAGCCACACCTCCAATCCTGATCAAGCCGGAACAAGGAAAACCCTTAATCATCTATCTAGCCACAACCGACGAAGCAGTAGCCGGAGCCTTGGTACAAGAAAAAGACAAAGTGCAACAACCTGTATATTTCGTAAGCAAAACCCTACATGGGGCGGAGCTGAAGTACTAAAGGTTGGAAAAGTTAGCACTTGCACTAATCATGACTGCCCGGAGACTGCGACAATACTTCCACGCTCATCCCATAATTGTAAAAACAGACCAGACGCTAAGACAAGTGCTTCAGAAGACAGACTTGGCCGGAAGGATGTTGAACTGGTTGGTAGAGTTCTCGGAATACCATATCAGCTACGAAGGCAAAACAGCAATAAAAGGTCAAGTGATGGCCGATTTCATCGCGGAGCTCACCCCTAATGACACACGCTCCAAGTCCCTGGCATGGATCCTCCACGTAGACGGATCCTCGAACAACAAAGGAAGTGGAGGAGGCGTGCTCCTCGAAGAACCAGAAGAAGTCACCATTGAAATTGCAGTGAAATTCCAGTTCCAAGCGAGCAACAATCAGGCGGAATATGAAGCACTCATAGCAGGCCTCTACCTAGCAAGAGAAGTCGGAATCGATGAGCTGGAGATCAAATCCGATTCTCAAATTGTCACATCCTAGGTGAACGAAAGCTACCAAGTTAAAGACCCCCAAATGGCTAAGTACCTGAAAAAGGTTAAAGAACTCCTAGGCCTTTTTTAGAAAGTACAAGTGAAGCACATTACTCGAAAAAAGAATGACCGAGTGGACACTCTATCAAAACTAGTCAGTACCAAGTCGAACGGAAGCAATCGCACCATGATACAAGAAATCAAGAAGAAAATTATTAGAAAAATTTGTTAGATAATTTTATCAAAGATTTTGTAGTTTTATCGCACTAAGACAGCCTTTGATAATATCAAGTTAATTTACATTTTTTATGATTAAAATTGTCTGCCTCTAAATTTTTCGTATATAATAGGTAATTTACTCTTGAAAATAAATAGCTCTGACGTGAAAAACCGAGTTGAAAATACAACATAATTTTGTTTATATATAGGATTATTTGCGGGACAATTAACAGGTTTCGTGAAGCAATTATAACTTGATTAATTTGATTCCAGATTTTAGGGAGGGAGACAACTGTTGGCTAAGCAGCCTAAGCTAGCTAATTTATCAAGCGAAGAGCTCATAGTAAACGACAAGACTGTTAGACCATTTGAGACTTTTTAAAATTAAATAAATAAATTGAGACTTGAGTTAACAATATAATTTTTTAATGGCCAATAGAAATAAATATTTGTATCAAATTTAGTAGAAGAATAAGATTGATACTTTTGAAATATTTTGGGATTAAAATAAAAGTGTTAAATATTATGGATCAAATTAGAATGAGTAAAAAATTAGAATCAAAATAATATTTTACCTTTTTATTTACGTCAAAAACCTGTCAGTAATTCAGTATAGCATTTTTCAACCACTTGTTTATCAGTTTTTTTTATAAAAATAATTAAATTAAAAAAAATTTTGATAGTCAAAATTAGGGAGACAATAGAAAGTCAATATTATTTTTTTTTCCCTTTTATCACTTACTATTTCCTTAATTACACTCATTGGCTCCCTATTGATCCTCTAACATTGATTAAGTAGCATTATTCTTAAATTAATCCTTAAATTTACAGATTGTGAATCTATACTGACATATGAAGTGTTAAAATATCAACGACATCTCTAACAATAAAATAATATGATTAAAATTTCAGTATAATTAAATAAATATTCAAAATTTATTAACTTAACTTGTTTTATATTAATATAAAAACTTAAATGTGTCTAATTAATAAATTAGAACACCTATCCAATTATATTTCTCCCTCCTATTGACTTGACTATTGAGTTGAGTAATTTCAATTTTCAAGCAATACATGAACCTTATGGAGTTATGGTTGAGTTTTGTATATGTTGTCAAATGATTTTATAATCTATTATAGAATATTTTAATTATTTTTGAATTTATAACTCTTATTATTTTCGAATCTTACTATTTAGATTGAAAAGTCTTTAAAATGCGTATAAAGTGGGTGAAAAAGCACATTAACCTTTCTTTTTAATATAATTTATTTATGGATTAGAACTATAAATCCAACTAGATACGTATATATAAATTTATCAATAAATCTATATGTACTATTGTACACTTTTGTACACACCATTTAGCAATATGAAAAAATGTAAACATTAGCATAGAAAAATTTATATTTTTATGCTAATATTTTCTATGTTGCCAAATAATGTGTACAGGGATATATAACGATACATCTAGTATTAAACAGTCCAAACCCACATGTAAAATTAAAGCATAAATTAACTTTACAATACCGTTATATAGCAACTATAAACAGTCCAGAACTCACATGTAAATATTTTGTTTTGTTTAATCTATCTTCTTTCTTTTCGACCCTAATTAACAAAGAAGTTCCAACTTCTTTTTTTTGGACATAGTTTGGGCCGGAAAAACCCGACCTGACCCAAAGAAACCGGTTTCCTACCCACCCGACCCACACATTTAAACAGCACCCTAAATTCCGTTCCAACTTCCAAATATCACCAAATGTCCAAATCAATGAAATCCATAGTATCGCTAAAAATTTGGATACACAAAAGTAACTATCTCCCAAAAACTACAAAAAAATAATTCAGCCCACAATTAACTGGCCCATTTTCTTACCACCTATGTTCAAAACTTGGGCCTGAAGAAGCCCACGGATGAGGATGATGGACCGGATGGTCAACGGGCGGATAATATGACACTCCGTGCGCCACCGGAGGCGGATACGGATACGGCGGCACAGGCGGAGGCGGAGGCGGCGGATAGTTATAAGCACATCCTCCGAACGACGTAACCTGTGGCGGATAAAACGGCGGATGACAATTATCAAACTTTCCGAAGGACGAAACCGGGGACCCCACAGCCACAGACGGAGAACAGAACCCTCCGGAATCCACCATCGGATAGCAACACGCGCTCCCAATCGCCGTCGTCGTCATCGGAGGATACTCCACCAACGAATGATTGGGATTAAAATCCTGTGGATCCAACACAGGGTAACCAGAAATTCTCCCTTCCAAAATCGGTGACGATTCATACCTATCCCCAATCCCTTTCAATTGATACGAAAAATTGAAGATCCCGTTAGGTTTTCCCTCGGCGGATCGAACCTGGTAGCTAACAGACCGCGCCACGTCTGCAGCGGCGGCATCGCGGACGAGATCAGCCACGGGGACGCGGCACTCGCCGATGAGCTTGTCGCCGAGGAGAGTACCGTCGTGGCGGAACTCGAAGCGGAAAAAGAGGCCGTCGGAACCTTCTAGAGGCGAGGGTGTGATCCACGAGAGATCGAAGATGGCGTGGTGGTGCCAGTCCGGGTTGGCTCCGTCGCCGTCGGCTTCTCTGTGGGTTCTGGTCCGCTGCTGTTGTCTCTGGCCTTCTTTGAGTTCCGTCTTGGGGTCATCGCTCTCGATCCAAACGACGGCGTATAGGGTGAGTTTCTGGAAGAAGTTGAATGCCTTTAGATCATTGCAAGAGATTAGTTTCAGCTCTATTGTTGGAGCAACTTCCTTTCGATGCATTTTTTTTAGCGTTGGAATGTGGTTTGTTAACTATGTTTTATATAATTTTTGTTGGTTCGGTTGCAACGAGATTTTTTGGCTTTGAATGGAAGGTGTAACTAGAATTGTTGAATGTGGTACGCGTAGATATGCCAGAGACAAGCACCTTCCTCGAACAAACTAAATTTCTTCTTCTCAGCTCCCTTTCAAGTTTTAACTAACTGTCTCTTTCTTTTGTCCATACTCCATAGTTAAGGGTTAAGACTCTTTCCGTCCTTCTTCTATTTATTTGACACACAGAAAAATTTGAGCTAAATTTTCTTGTTGGACACTTCTGGAATGCTCATATGGAATGGCACTCACACGTGATATTTAACATATGATCCACCAAACTCGTGTCTAATGACATTTTCTGTTATGAATACAATACACGTTCCTACAAAGTTTCTCTCTAGTCTTTAGTGATAAAATAATACTTCTTTCATCATTCTTGAATTAAAATAATAATGCTTATAAATAATAAAATAAATTAATTTAGAATTCAATCTCCTCTTTTTGGGCAATATTATTCCCATTTCGAATTGCCAATATCTGCGTACACGTGGAAATAAGTATGAACGAATTAGAAATGGTGTTCATGCATTTCAAAGTGTAATATATTGGGAATACTGTGGAAAGTAAAACTGCCAACTAATCACACTTCGATCTCACTCAGATTTTATTTTTCTTTTTCTTTTCCTCTTTTTCATTATACAAGCAAAAATATACAAGTTGAAACAATCTTGTTTTTTTGGGTGCTTTTTTTTTTTTTTCTCTTGGGGGATTTTACATGAATGCTCGGTAGAGCAAATAATTGAATTCTAATGGTTATAGATCTAAGCGCCTCCAAATATTACAAAAAGTGGCGAAGACAAACTATAAGAAACAAATAACGTGGCCATGCGGCATCCTATTACTACCACTATCAAGGACTCTCCGGTAGATCGTGGCTAGTTCCAAGCAATTCGTCGCCTTCCTCTTTGGGGACCTTGCTCCAACCGGAACCTCTCATCGACAAGAACCTCACTCGGTCGAGCCCACCACCTCTGAATCCAGTCATTCTTGATGACATCATTGGCATCACAAGAACTGAAGATGCCTGAATTGTATCCTCCCCAAAACCTAAAGACATTGCACATGTATTCTGCATGGAAAGACAGGCTCAGATTGTGTTCCATATCAAAACTGATTAGGGTTATAAAGGGAGAATGTTAATGCTAATGCAATTACCAGTACCTTAGCTTTGACTAGCAAGCCTGAAAGCTTCATTAGCGTTCCTTTTACAAATGATCTTGTTTCCGTGTTTTGTGCTTCTTCTTGAGACGCTACCAACCTATAACAGATAAACAATATCAAATTTCATAACTCAATTGTGACAATCATGGCCAACTCAAGGGGCAGGAAAATACATGGATGATACACATTGTGTCAACTTCTTGGAAGATTAAAAGAAAATGCATTAAAAGCTCTCTTAAGCAGGTAAACATTGATGCCATAGATTTCGTTTAGCTGGAAAAGTTCTAGAGCCTAAGGGGATTGTATGTCAGTGAGGTTTCTGGAAGGGATCACAATCAACCCCTTAGCACATGAATGATCTACTACTACTGCTACTAGAACTTCGCTCGTATAGGTCTTCAAAATGATCCTTAAAGTTAGGAAAGAATATATATATATGGTAAATGGTTTACAGTATTGGTCAATGGTACCCCTCCCCCCTTTCCTCCCTTATCCCATCAAGAAGAGTTCACGAGGGCTTATTTTTACCTGTTTGTTTCTGTTGAAATTCCAGAGGATCCCACCGAATCCAAAGAGCTATCTTTGCCCTCAGCACCTACAATAACAAAAAGAAAAAAAGGTTTAACTCTGCATCTCTTGAACCAATACAACCATCAACAATAGTATAATTACCTTTTGAATCATCAGGTGCCAGCAAAGAAATGCCAACGAATACACAAGTCATCCCTAGTATGAACATTGTTGTCCTTAATGCATCAAATACCTGTTTTCAGAGAATAAACTTTGCATGAGACAAATTTGCTATCCAAAGTCCGAACACATCAACATTCGTCATATTCTAGTCACAAACTGCAGTGCAGTCCAGCACATGTCAGATGACTAGGTACAGGTCGAAATATATTTAGACTAGTAAATGGCTGCAAGCAGCATCTATCTGGTTCATATCTTCCATTTGATGGAACTTCCAAAATAGTTTTTAGAATACTTTGAAACTAAATGAAACATTACAAGAAGCTAAAAGCACTGAGACAATTTAGGTCCGTCATTCCGTTTCATCAATAACCCAGAGCTACTATATTATATTACTATGTCCCAATTTATCATCCCAAATTTAATTAAAAAAGGTTACTCAAAACAGAATTTTGATGAGGATGGTCAACATCCATTGGTCCCACACTTTAAATCATCCGTGACTCCGTGTATATAAGACAGGTAAAGTACCTGATATTCTTGAAAGTAAATAATTCCTGTACAGATGGAAAAGAAAGTCCAAGCTATCTGAAACATGGGGACAATAAGGATTGCATCAAACAAGGACAGTCCTTCATTCAACCTGGTCATCTGCACACACAAAAATAGAGCAAGTCATCACTCGTGTTCATAAATAGCTTCAAATGTCTCTGACTGTCATTGCATGCAATTATTAGCCCTTACCCAAAACCCAGCTGTACTGAGGAATAACAGAAGCATTGAATATGTGA
>JASCZI010030277.1:41827-55052 GCA_036250425.1 Stylosanthes scabra
AAAATTAAGTGTTGATGTTAGACAAAAGGAAACATCGCTACCCATTCACAGAGCATAATAAAATGTTGAATTGGTGACTCACAGAGATTTTGCAAACAGCACTGAACATGAACCTACAGCACCTGAAACTATTGCATAGGAGAAAGGCAGAAGCATGTGCCAATAATGTCTAAGGTTATGTCCTGATACGGAAAGCAGTTCTCCTCTCCTACATATTTCACACGATACTCAGAAACAAGCCAATTGATTGTTTAACGTAACAAATAATAACAATGAAATATCATTTATCACCTGTAAATGAAGTGATGAAAGGCAATAACTAAGACCAAAACTAGAAGGTACAGCAGGAATGCACCATTGGTATATTTATCTGCTAATTCCTCTGGTGTATAAACTGAAATGCACATAGTTTTGTATCAGATTACATAGTAAAATCTTGGTTAAACAAATAATTGTTATAACATATGATTGGAGCTTTTGTCAGATATTAAATCTTATATATCAACAAGCACAGAGAACACTGATCTTTTGAATGGATATTTCAGTCAATGACGCAAATGCCGCTTCCTATGTTATTTAACATGCCATAAGTTAGGTGTATTTAGATAAATCAGTATCCTGAACGAGGTATGTTGCTACAGCCAACTCAGTATCCATTATCCAGAAATTCACTGTTACTAGAGCACTATCTATCAGCAGTGTAATTTTTATTACCTTTCCAAAGACACTGTTACACAGAGATTTAGTTGCACAAGGGAATAAATACATACCAGGTGACTGGTGATTGCCAAAAGCAACTAGAAAAACATTGCCAAGAACAATGAAGGCTGTGGCAACCAATACCCTGGTAAGAAGTCGAAGATTAAGCAACTGGAAGAGACTAAACCAGAATGATGATAGGCCAAAAATAGAAACAGTATTCTCAATTATTAATTAGCATACTGCATACCTGACAGTCACCAATTTGTTCAAGACAAAATAAGCAAATGCGATGTTAGATACAAACTGAACAGATCCGAGGGCAGCGAGAAGTGACTGCACATAAAAGAGAATATGCAATCAAAAGGAAAGGAAAGGAAATGCATCCATCAAAACTTATAATAGCCAAGCATAATAGTATGAAACTACTGCAAGCTATGATAAAATTACTTCAAATGCTTGACCATGCATCCCAATAAAAAACATGGTAATGTACCTGAGCAGCATATCCAAAGGAAATGAAGTTCAAGCAATTTCCAAGAATGAAAAGTAAGATACCTGCATAGAAAGAAATATGAATGCAATGCAGAAACAAGAAATCAGCCACCTGATGTAGAATAGAAGTAGCAAAATCTATATAGAAATGTACAAGACTATACCAACTCTCCAAATCTGAAAGTGTATAATAGGCTTAAGAGGCAGCTTTCCACTTGTCCCATCGCCTCCAATTATTGAATGTTTTTCTCTCTGCAAAACATACAGCCCAACCACTTCATCATTCCAAAGTAATGTGATATCATGAAAATCATATTAAGATATTTCTCTGGTCATGGTTAGGATGGAAATATAACATCAGTTATAACACTCCAACTTAATAGTCGAGAGATTTACATATTACATATTACGGCAGCTTGTTAAGTATCTAAGGAAGTGGGAAACCACACCTTAAAAGCATCCCATACTACCCAATGTGGGACTTTGGGCACCCCATAATACCCAAGTCCCTAACAGAGCTAAAATCTCCTAAGAGTATACATTTGCAAAATGAATTTTCCCAACTCATTAAACAAAAGAAAGAAACATACCCAAGAACATGCCACATACCTCATTGTGCCCTAATTTAAGAAGATTGGTGCCAAAGTTTATAGCAATGCTACCAAAGAGGTTGATGAAAGCTCCAACAATCCACTTCCCCATGTATAAAAAGATGTGGCAACTTGAAGGAGAGCCCACATGCAGCAGAAATTGAGGGATGCTGTCTAGCAGATGCAGGTTCCTCGAATTCTCCACACAAATCGGAACAAAGTGGAGAAGTGAAAGAGTCTTTATCTGACTAGTTGCACCAAGTAGGCCAATTTCAGAACCTAACTTGGTGTAGACAACAGTCTTATGTCACCTGAACCAAAAATCCAAGGAATTAATAAAATCATGCCTTATAGTGTTAACTAACTGCAGGTAATCAAATAAGTAAGAACTTTATTGGATATAAGGAAGTTACAGGACTAAATCTATGAGCAAATTATTAAATTAGTGAAGCTAATGAAATTGCCTTTCTAGCTACTAATTCCATATTAAAAAGCTGAAACCTCAAATACCAAAATTGTGCATGAATCTGAGTAAATACATTAATGGGGACAAATTCTGATAGAAAACAATGCAATTATCATTTTCCTTGAACATCTGTAAACATTTCCAGATCCATAAGCATCACAAATTCTCAAACCTATAACCGAACTACATACCCCCGCAAAGAAAACGAGGAAGGAACCAAAGCAGGGGAAGGTTAGAAAAAGAAAGTGCTCCTAAATCCTAAGCCCTACGAAACATGCTTCGCAGAAGAATCCAGATCTGCTAAATTAACAAGAAAATTGAAGAAGAGACAGAAGGAAAAGAAAATAAAAAAAAAGGGGGGATAGAAATTAAAGAAATGCATAAAAAGGAATCGTAAGAGCATGGCAAGCTAGTTGATTTTACCTTCGAAAGGAAGAAACAAACGCAGGAATGGATGGGATCGGTTCAACAGAATGAGGAGAATTCAAAGGGAAGCGAAATAACAAAAATGTAATTGCTTGAGAATTATAGGAATAATAACGAAAATAAAAAAGAATAGAATGGTGGTTTTGTTTTTGTTTTTATTTATTTAAAATTGTGTGTATTCGTGGTTGAAAACGAAGGGAAATTGAAAGTGAAAGAGGAAGAAGGGAGTTGGGGGAGGGCTGGGTTGGGTTGGGATGGGTCATGGGTCAAAAGTCAAAAGGCAAAATGGGGGTGCGGGAAAAGTAAAAGGGGGAGAAGAGAAGAGAAGATAGAAGGGTGAAATGAAAGAGACTTTTTGAGAGAGAGAGAGAGAGCCACCGCTGTTAACGGCGTCTTCTTTTTGCTCTTTGCAGTTAAGCCGGTAAAAAGAATCTTGATTGATTGTTATCATGGAAAAAGATTATGTAATAAATATCCCGCATGCTACATTTCCATACATGCATGTCTTCTTATGTCTTGTGTCTTATTAATGAGAATTTAATTTTCTTCAAAAAAATGAGAATTTAATTAAATATATGTTTATTTAATAATAATTCCACGTGAACAAGTTGTTTTGGCCAACCAAGTGCAATCAAATGATTTATTTATATGCATCTTCTATTTAGCATACAAATAAATCACTTGATTGTACTTATTCGGACAAAACCACTTGGTCAAATAGCATTACCCATATAAATTAAATGAGAATTAAATTATGCATGTTTATTTTTTATAAGAGAAATTATTGGGAGCTAATATTAGGGAGACAATAAGAAGCTAATATTATTTTTTCTTCTTTTCTCTATTTCCTTTTACCGTCTATTATTTCTCTAATTACATTTATTGGCTCTTTATTGATCTCCTGACGTTGGTTCCCTAGCATTACTCTTTTTAAAAATGGTTTAAGGTTTAATTAAATATGCATGTTTATTTTTAAAAAAAATGAGAATTAAATTAAATATGCATGTCTTCGTATGCATGTCTTCTTATGCATGTTTATTTGACGTTTAAATTTTAGTTATTTATCCTTACTAATAAGACACAAATAAATATAGGGTGGCTCAGTAATTTCAAGGTTTACTCTGTAAAGAAGAGGAGGGTGTTATTTTAAAATTCTGAAAAATAAAAGGAGTGTGAGTTTTAAGAATTTAGTCTTTAGTAATAGAATATTTTAATTTGGGAATAGAATATTGTGTTAATTTCTTTTTTTTTTGTTACAACATGAACTTAATTTCAAAATTAAAAAGTTGTATAAAAATTCAATTGAAACAAAAAAATATAAAAACTTAATTATGAATTTAGTAAAATTATAAGGATCAACAAAGTAATTTAACTTAATTTCAATGCTATTATCATGATATAAGGTATTTGTTTTTTTGGATTTGATATTACCTTTTATTTTATAATAACAAATAATTTAATTTAAAATAAAAATATAGACAATTAGACTAGATTTATTTATTTTTAGATTATATTATTCATATTAAGATCTAATGTCTATATATTGTTTTCGGAGATAAATTTCAACAATTTTATGTAACAAATAAAAGTTCAACGAGCATCCACTAACAATTTAAAAAAAAACTCAATTTTACAAAATTTTAAATGATTTATTTTACTAAGTTTTTGATATTTGTTTATTAGGTTCCGGAAAATCTATTTTACTAAGTTTAAAATAATCTGTTTCCAAGAAAAGGAAAAAAAAAAGAAAAAGTTTGTTACTTATATATTGGCTAATCTCAATACTTTTTCAATTGTAAAACCTACATTATATTGAAAATAGTGTTAGATAACTAATAGAATATCAATTAATAAAAAAAACATAACATAAAAAATCATTTAATAAAAACTTATCATCTAAATAGTAAAAGATTAATTATCATTGCAAAATAATGAAAGACAAATCATTCGAAATAATAGGATGTATATCATTTGAAATATCAAAAATAAATCATTCAAAATGACGATATTAACTCGATGATGATTAATAAAATTCTTAGTCGATTATTGATTAAAAAAGTATTGATTACCAATATTTTCTCATTAGTTATTTGCTAAACCTATCAATTAATGAATAAGATATCTTTTATTATTTGATATTTACAATTTAGCTAAAGAAATTATTCGAAAATATTTAATTTTAGAACAATTCTAATATGCTACGAGGTTATTATAATAAGAAAGTCTTTAGAGTCTATATATTTGAAAGTCAACATATTTAGTAGTAACAGTAGATGAGTTATGAATGATAACTCATCTATTATGTGGGTGATCATTTTTATTCTGTCTGAATGATAACGTTTTTTAATTTCAATTGATAACTATTTTTTATTTTGAATGATAACGTAATTATTAACATCCTAATGACTCACTAATTTTAGTTATATAGCATTGTTATATTATAATATATTATTTTTTGTCAGTATGCAATTAATAAATATTTTACACCTATAACTTATATAATTTACACTCACACCCTACACTTATCTATTTATCGCTTTTCATATTCATACTTGGGATATTTTGCGCAAATTGTTATAAATATTGCACCACACGAGATTTATAAATATTGCACCAATATTAAATCATATTTTGCATCTTTATTTTTAGATTTACCAATTAAAAATACACTTCTGATTATATTTATTAGTTACAATAAATTAAATTTGGTGGTGGGTCACTCATCGAGAATTTCTCTTAGAAAATCATTACGTATATTTTGTTCATCAACAATGTTAGGTAATTAATGAAAATTCAGTTAATATCAACCAACAATTTAAATTTGATATTTTATTTTTTTAGGTTTCAGATGTTCTATTTCGTTTGATTGATTATTGGTTGCTTTATGTTTTGAATGTTCTAATGACTTTTATTGTGAATGTTTTATAAATAGTATTTAAATGTTCTATTTTTTGTTGATTGATTTATTAATTAGAAAAATATTACTTACTTATAGTTTTTCTTTGTTCATTATTAAATGTTGAGCTCTTCTAATTTCCATAAAAAAAAATTTTCATTCTTTGATATGAAACAATAGGTTCATTGAGCAAAATGAAGAAACTAAACAATTTCAACGTAAAATTATTGCATTTTCAACCCAAAAGGAAAATTGTAAGTTTTTGCGCTTGCAAGTTGCAAGATCAAACTCAATAGAGCTAAGTGACAGAAAATAAGAGACAAGACCAATTTGAATTTTGATTTTTGAAGGCCGTAAGCATATTCTAAAATTCTAGTTGAGTCGCTTTCACAACTAACTGACTGAGGGTGCATTGACCGTGGCGGGTGGTGAGATTGGAGTGTATATAGTAGTCAAGGAGGAGCATGGTGGTGGAAGGTTTTTCCATAATCAAGTGCTGGATAAGTAATTGGACAAGTCTAAAGTGGTCTAACTTCTTTGCTGATTATGCATTCGGTCTAAATACGAGTAGAAATCAAGAGGTCGTGGACGTATTCCTCCTTTACTCTGTATTTGAAGAGGGAATACCAAACTGAATCTTAAAGAATTTTAGGTGAGACGCTTTAGGATTTAACAAATTTTATTTCATAAAACTTTTAAAATTATTTTTGTACGGGCTCGTTCCTTCGTTTTTTTTTTTAAAGATTGATTAATTTATTTTGTAGTAATTTTTTTAATTCATTTATTTTATCATAAAATTTGTTAAAAACTTATTTGTTCAATATGTATATTAAAAGTTTGTTTGAAAACAACAAATAGATTAATATGTCAAACTACAATAATTTTTTAAAGGATACCAATGATTAATGAATAAAAATTAAGGCAAGTTACTAATATATTCTAACTAGAAACTAAATTTACCAGATTGTTCTAAAATCAGAAAAATGATTAAATTGCTTCGTTCCACATATCTAAGGAATCCGTGGCACCCTGCAATGTTTTCATGGATCCGTGGCAGGTACCACGGATTCTGTATTTTTTTTTATCAAGTTCCACCGAATCCGTGGCAGGGTGCCACGGATTCAAATTTGTCTACTGCTCCATCTGAATTGCATGACACACCAGTCCATGTGCAATAAGCTGAATCCTTCAATCATGCAGGGTGTTCAATAAATCAATGAGTCTTGTTTTTATAGAAAGTAAAGCAGAAACTTCATCATTGAAAGCAAAACAAAATGATAAACCGTCAATATTGTAACATAAGAAGATGATCATGAGAAGCTTGGTTTTGTACTATATTGCAACCAATGATAACTAATGACTAATTAATAAATAAACCACTTGATTAGTTTAAGAAGAGCTTTGTCAGGTTTAGTAGCGTGCAAGTTATAAGGTTTTGGACTTATTTGAAGTTTATCATACATTAAACATGGAAGAGAATGTGGCCCTTAATGATGCCTTAGTTTCTTTTTTTTTTCATTAATCATTGTTAATTTCAAGAAGGATAAGACATGCTATTTTTTTTAATATGATGTGCTACCTCAATTTTCATAGCAACTACATCAAAGTTACCCCTATTAAGACAATTTTTCCTTCTTAAATTAGGCAATTTTTTTCGTGGTTTGTATGTTTGTATATAAACAATTGGAAAAACCACACCACCGGCACCTGGTATAAGAAAAATTTGTCAAGCTCTGTCCAATATTGTTCAACATCTAGTTAGTATTATCCATGACATAATCATCAATACTAACCTCGTCTTCCAGCTAAATTAACGATCCTTTCTTCAATTGATTTTAGCTAATATCAATCAACATTCTTGGTTGTACCTCATATGTCTTATAGATTTCTATCCAAACGTCCCCAAACGTTGATATTATGCTAATAATTTTTTTATCACACAATTAATATTTTGAATTTTATAGAGGAATACAACAAAGTAAAATATTTCATTTGGGGTTAAAATTTTAAATAATTCAAGCCCCAATGGCATACCTAATTCAAGCTCCAATGACATAATATGGACCACCAAATGTTCATAAGACAAGCTATTTTATTTTAAAAGATCACTTTTTCTGCTATTATTAAAAGACCATGCATGATTGGAAGGATTCAGCTTATTGCACATGGACTGGTGTGTCATGCAACTCAGGTGGAGCAGAAGAGAAGTTTGAATCCGTGGCACCCTGTTACTGATTCGGTGTAACTTGATAAAAAAAACACAGAATCCGTTGTACCCTACCACAGATTCATGAAAACATGGCAGATTGGCAGGGTGCACGGATTCCATAGATTTGTGTAACGGAGCAATTTGATCATTTTTTTTATTTTAGAACAATCTGATAAATTTAGTTTCTAGTTAGAATATATTAGTAACTTACCCTAAAAATTAGTTATAAATATAAGTGTCTTGCTAAAAAAAATTCTTTAGAACCAATTTAATTATATACTATTTTTTAATTAGAATTTAGCATTTTATTTTGATATATTAATGTGTAAAATATTTTAAGTAATCATCTATTTTTTATTTTTTTTGAATGACCATTTATGTAACTAAAGTAAAAAAATCGTTACTTTTTCTATTGCAGCACCACATAATTGGATGTACGAATAAGGTTATTTTATATTAATGCTACCTCAAAATTAAATTATATGAATTATACCAAGCCAAAGCCTTTTATAATAGAATAGAATTTAATTTTGCTGAAGTGAAAAAAAATGTTTTACACTAACATATAATGAGTTAAATATAAGATTGGCCCTAAAATTTGGGCCTACGATCAAATTAACCTTCGAAATTTAAATGTTATCAAATTGATCCCCCAGTTTTACGAATATGACTCACATTGGCCCTTTTAAGGTTGTCCATAAAAAAAACGCTAATTTGACAGTTAATTATCCATGTTGAACCCTAATAAAACGACGTCATGATATGTTCATGCCAATAAAGTACCAAAATGACGTCATTTGAGAGTGAAAGAAGTTAAAATCTATCTTTCAATGTGTTGTGTGAGAGAGATTTTAACTTCCTTCGGCCTTAAACGATGTCATTTTGGTACTATGATGACGCGAACATATCACGACATTGTGTTATTAGAGTTTAGCATGAAGAATTAACGGCCACATCAACATTTTTTTGACGGACAACCTTAAAAGGACCAATTTGAATCACAATCGTAAAAGTGAGGGACAAATTTGATAACATTTGAATTTCGGGGACCAATTTGATCGTAGCCACAAATTTCAGGGGCCAATTTAATATTTAACTCCTGATTATATCCGATTTTTTGGATAACTAATATCGAAGTTAATGAAAAATAAAGTTAATTTTACTGACATAACGTTATGTAATCGGATGCATGTATAAAATATTTTTTATATTGATCGACAATGTATCAAAATTAAATTATTTATAATATAAACTTATCATTAAGAATTTTGTTTTAATTAGGTTTTCTTGTCTAGTTTTAATTTAGTTTTAATATATTGATATTGAAATTAGTAATTTAGTATTGCTTCAGTATTCCAGTATTAACATGACGTAAATGAAAATTGCTAGGTGACAATGTGTGATTAGTTGTCACTCCAATGATATTAATTCAAAAATAACATTTATCAAATTTATTTTGCAACAATTAACATAAAATCCGCAGTAGCACTTTGGAAAATTCACAGTTAATCGAATTTCCAGGTTCAAATCCTGGCTGCGGAAATAATACTTTTTGTTTTCATTTTTATTATGTCCTCAATAACTGATTTTTCGATTTCCATACCAAAAAATAAAATAGTGAGGATATGTAGTAATTTGGATAAATCACGTAAGTGGTATTACCAAATTCAAGAGTAACAATGTTATTCTCCTAGTCCTATGTATATATTATTACGGAAAATTCAAACATTAGAGCAATGCTAGGGAACTAATATTAGGGGATCAATATGGATCGAATGAAAATAAGAAAAGATGATATTGGTTCCCTATTATCTTCCTAATATTAGTTACCAAAACTTTTTCTTTGTATTAACCATTTTTCTTTCTGAGTAATGCTATAAAACCAACATTAGAGGACCAATAAGGAACCAATGAGTGTATTTAGAGAAATAGTGGTGATAAAAGGGAAAAGAGAAAAAAATGATATTAACTTCCTATTGTCTCTTTAATATTGGCTACCAAGATTTTCTCTTTCTAAAGAGAAATAAAATAATAAGGATATTTGGTTATTTGAAGAAGTTATATAAAAAATACAATCAAATTTTAGAATCATAATACTATTCACTTTAAATAAGAAATCATATATCCTATTATTCCTTTCGAAAGTTAATAGCACGAGGTTCCATGATCTGATGGACCAGATATTAGTACCCGGTAATGGATACAGGCATCAATTTGATATGGATCTGAACGAACTTGATTCTGGTCCGTTGCAATTTTTCATGGCTCTCGGTAGCACCTACTCAGCATATATGCAAGGTCCTACCTTCATAGGAGATGCCATTGCCTACATCTGCGCATGTTTCGACTCCACCTGCGTCTCCTGCATCTATAGAGAATCATGATCACCCATCGGCACGAGAGATGGAAGTAGGATTCTTCGCCGCAGAGGCTGTGATATTGGAGGGCATATTTAGATTTGTATCTTTTTTTCTTGCTTTGCTTATAAACATATTTATGGATAATATTTTATATATTCATGTATACGTTGTTTATTTTCCTGCTTATTTGTACCAACACTTATCCATTTCATGAAAACCCTGAGTCTGTTTCTCAAATTAAAAAAACAAAACAAATGTTAAAATTATAAAAATCAAAAGTTAAATCATGTTGCTCAAAACTCGTAGAAGTGTGCCACGAATTCCTTATTTTTTGTTAATCGCTCAGAATTCGTGAGAGGGTGCCACTGAATCTATTTTATGTTTAACACTTAGAATTCGTAATAGTGTATCACAGATTCTATAAAAAATTTGTTTCGGTATAATTTTATCATTATTTGTGAAACGGTGTAATATGGCAATATAAAGATTGCTTTGATTTAATTGGTAACTTGCGCATTTATTTTTTACTTTTTTGTCTCTATTTATACTTTTTTTTTCTTTCTAATATATGAAAGTAAAATGCATTTTTTTTATCCCTCAAATATTATAAAATAAATTATTCTCCAGTTTATTTATTACTGTCATTATTATTATTATTATTATTATTATTATAAATACACATGAAACAATTCTACGTTTAACCAGCCATTCTATCATAGTTAAAATTTAGATAAAAATAAACTTTTAAAACATAGAACAAATGCACTCGTGATGAACATTTTTAATCAACAATTAGTTAATAATCACATTTATCATTATCATCGAACTAGTATCAATATTTTAAATTATCTAATCTCTATTATTTTGAATGATGTGTTTTTTATTATTTTGCATGATCTATTTTTTATCATTTTAAATAATCAGTCTTCCACTATTTGGATAATTAGTTTTTGTGTAATTTTTTGTATATTCTGTTTCTTTTTTATTGACCGTAGTTGGTGTTATTTTGCTATGCAAGTGATTTTTAAGTTTTATAATTACATGATAATGTAAATAATACAATAAATTAATTATCTAAAATTTAATTAAAACAAAATAAATAAAATATATGATAATATTTATTTTATGTGTGTAATATAAGTGTATAATTATACGAGAGAAAGAATAATTAGGAGATACTCATATACATGAGAAAAACCCCAACTTGGCCTCTGATGATGGTGCTGATAGTGTGGAGTCTAAAGACTATATATATATAGGGAGCTTCTATGATGGACATCATTATGATGGTCAATAATGACAAGCTTTTGACCAACAAATCTGGAAATGACACATGGCAAAAGAAATTTGAAAAAGTGAAAGATATGATATGGGATGTTGGGGCACTTGGGACATTTAAGGTATTGTAACATAGGAATCTTTTGAGATGAGGGCCTAAGTATGGGGGCTTCTTTTCTTTTTTCAAATAAATATTGGGCTTAAACAATAATATAATCACAACAATTGGATCAGAAATTTTTTTATAATGAAAAGATCAAAGATTTAATTTTATAGGAAATGATGCCTTAGTATCTTTGTAGATTTCTTTAACCAAATCATACCCAATTTCTTTATTTATTTGTTTATAAGTTCATAAAATAGTAAAAATATATGTAAAATTATTTATAATTGAATAAATGTGATACTTTGATAAGTTTGTTAGTTATTTTCAGGAAAGTTTACTAAAGAAGAAAGAAAACAAGAGAAATCAGCATTGGAGCACAAAGTATAATGCTGATCAGTTTTTTCAGCATGACCTTTGCTCACTAAATTGGGAATATCTTGAGCTAGAGAACTCTAAATCATCTGATTCTAATTGCATTGGAAAGCTTACATCCGGGGCTTCGATTTGGTATATAAATGTCTATGGTTGACAATTGGTTTGAACCTGGAACAAACCTGGAAAAGTTGCAGTAGAAGAGCTCGACGCCCAGGCGCCCAGCGCCCATAATCAAACCCAGGCAACCTAGAGCCAAGTAACCAGCGCCTAGGCGCCCAAAATCACACCCAGGCGCCCATCAGCACTAGCCAAGCGCCCAGTTTTGATGCCCAGGCGCCAGAACCAATGCCCAGGCGTGGCAGACCAAAACAGAGTCAGAAGAGCACCCAGAGTCACGTCCAGGCACCAGAATTGATGCCCAAGCGCCAGACATCCACGCCTAGGCGTGGGAACTGCACCAAGCTCAGGAACAAAGTGTCAGACACACACCTAGGCGCTAGAATCAATGCCTAGGCGTGGGAAACCTGACTTAGCACCTTAGCTCACAAAACTCACGCCCAGGCACCTGTTTTTGATGCCTAGGCTTGAGTTATACTGTCTGTTTGCAGAAATTGTAATTTTAAAGTGTAATTTCATTTATGTATCATTTGTATTTCATTAAATCTATGAAAATCTATAAATAAGTGGAAATCAATCAATCTAGGTTGATTCCATTTAGATATAGATTAGTTTCTCTCTTTTGTAACATTCAAGTTTAATGAGTATTATTCAGTTTTTACATCTTTTTCTCTTTTATCTCTCTTTCTCTCTCTAGTTCTTTTAATGTTCATACATTCAAAATTTACATTCATAGCATTCATACTTCAAGATTCATAGTTTTTATGAATCCAAGATCCATCTTCATCACTTTCTTTGAGTCATTCATGATCATGGGTGGCTAAACATCTTAGAGATTGAGGAGGAGGAGCTCTATTCGTCACCAAGTTAATGGATTAACCACACATTCCATTCAAAATCTGCATGTTCTACATCAAATTCAAAGGATTCTTCTTGTTCATGGATTCAAGAATCGAGAGGTATAATTGGTTCTTACCTTGGTTTAATTTCTATACTAGTTCATGAGATTAAACATATTATTAAATGGTTTATGAATGTTGTTGTTGATGTTTGATTGGATATGTGACATAAAATCTGGTTATGCATTAACATTGATATCATAAACTTGTTCAAGAAGCATCTTTCACATTTGTTCTTTGCATTATAGATGATGAATTGAATAAGTGTGTATGTATATGAATCTGTATTTTTATCACATAGATGATTGA
>JASCZI010030277.1:65984-87903 GCA_036250425.1 Stylosanthes scabra
GTTTTCGATTAACCGGCTAAACGATTTTTACCGCAACGGTAAAGATGAAGATTAAACCGGTTGGGGTTTAATTAGGAGAAAGGGCTATACAATGTACTTTATTGCCCCCATTGCTAATTGTGGTTGAAATGCTATCCATAGAGACCGGTTTTAAGAATTCCCGAAAATCGGATCTCCAATTTTGGTAATTTCGGGGAAGTTCGGAAAAAAGCGTCACCGAAAAAGCGTTGCCGTAGAAATTTTTATTTTTGCTTTAGATTCACCTCTTCGAATAGGCAAACTCTTCTGTTGGCAACTTTTGAAAATTTTTCTCCTTAAACTCTGTAGAATTTATTTTCTCTTAGAAACGGGAGTTTACAGAGCGGTGACGCGAAAGGCTGTTGTTGCTAATGGAGGAGGTCACGGTGTTGACTTGAAGGCGGAGTTGATGATGGTTGCGGCAGCGCAAGGCAGCAGCAAATCTGGGCAGAGAGAGAGAGAAACAAGAAACGGAAGAGGAAGATGGTGAGGACCTTGGTGGCATGACGACTGCAATGGTTCAGTGGAGGTGAGGAGACTTGAGGAAACTGATGATGGTGACAGCGACGTTGGTAGAGGTGGGCAGCGCAGGGACGACTTGAAGGTAGTTTTGAACAAATAGAGAAAAAGCAAAAATGGGAAGAGGCAACACTAATGGTGGAGGGAGGAAAGAGAAGAATCGGTGTCGCCGACGTCACTGGCAACAATGGCGGAGGGAGTGAGAGACGGAAGTGTGAGGCTCGCGGTAGAGGCTAAGCAAAGATGATGAACATGAAGGGACTCACTTGGGGACAAGGGCAAAATGTCCTAAGGACGATTTTAAAACATTTTCAAACGTTGGGGACGATTTTGACTAAAAAAATGTTGGGGACGATTTTGATTTTCGCCTACAACCTGAGGGATGAAAAGATCACTTAACCCTAATTATTACAAAAGATTAACAAAATAAAAGACAATCACCAAATAACTTACTCAATATCTTTGATTGTAACAGCCATTCGCGTCGTCTTAATTTCTTTGTTCATCACAACTTCTCTTGGCTCCTGCTTCTCCATCACTTCACCGATGCTGTTTGTGCGAATTTATGAATCATATCATTACCAATTTAAAAGACTTCATAATTACCATGTCAAACTAAATTTTTTTGGTAACCCATGTCAAACTAAATGAGTGCATTCCACCTAAAAATATTAAAAAAAGTTCAACTAAATTAGATTTTTTATTATTTTTATTTTATATTCAGTTTATTATTAAATAAAATATAAAAACTTTAAATTTTGTCTCTCTATTATTTGCCGTATTCTCGTAACCAAACTCAACCTTAAAGATCTCATGCTTTACCATACTATTTGAGGAAAAAATAAAATTAAGAGAATCACATTTTGAGATATTTGATCAGGATTCGTCTACTTTTAATTTATCCAATAGTATATTACTGTTGCTTTAGTTTTCCGGTATTAATATGACGTAAATGAAAACTGATAGGTGCCAATGTGCAATTATCACTCCAATGATATCAATTCATAAGTAAAGTTTATGAAATTTATTTTGCAACACTTTATCACAAGATCCGCAATAGCACTTTGGAAAATTCGGAGATTGAAATTCCAGGTTCAAATCCTGGCTGCGGAAATTTTTTTTGTCATTTAATTTACTTTTAATTATATTATGAATAACCCAAATGAGTTGACTCTCCATTGTATATTTGCATTGGTTCCATTTCTTCTAAGAAAATTCTGTGAATTTGATGAATAAAAGCCTCAGCAGATGCCGAGGACGCGTGTGCGCATGTAAGCGCGACACGTTATGCAAGGAATCCGTCTCAATTAGAATCACGTGCTGAATGGAATAAAAGCTTTCGAAATCCGTGCGGGTGGTGTCAGGCTGTGTTCTCTAATTATGTTTGGTAATTTGATGTTAACTGGTTGGATGATTATGCCTGATGAATGGGTAGAAGCATATTTTATATTATTTTTTAAATGGGCCAGGCCAGTAACACGTTTTTCTTTTCTTATGTGAATGGTAGCATGTTTTTTTTTCAATGCAGTCTTATGCAAACAAAGAGCATATTTTTTGTTATGTCTTATGTATTATTAGTTGATAGTTGATCATTGGGCAAGACAGGGAAACATGGTGGGACGGAGGCAGTAAAATTTGGGTGAGCCAAAATGCATAATTCTAAGTTAGTTGCGTTATAGGATGCCCAAACAGAAAATGATTTATCTTTTTAAAAATTAACACAAAAGATATTTTTCTTAGGCTGCATGATAAATAGTTGAAGACAAGCACAATTAGTTTCCCAGATTCGTAGATAATTTAGGAGGTGCGGGTTTTAAATTGTTTTTGTATTTATTTTTGAAAATAAAATAAAATTTATTAAGGTTCACTAATGAATAATCGATATGGAGCATATTGTGTTCCTAGGATTGTTTATGATTTCATGTGTAATTATTTAGGTTTTAGGGTCGGTTGCAATAAGATCTTCTGAATGATGAGATTATTTAGGGGAATAATCAATACCGACAAGTAATGGGCTAAAGTTTAGGGTTGAATGGTAACATGAATGATGTGAGGCTATGCTTGTAAAGGCATTTCATGGTATAGGGATAAGTTTAATTTTAGGAGACAAGCTCATTTGCTATGGATTCTTCCGAAGGATCAGATTGTATAGTAGAATTAATTAATGTACATAAGTAACGTGTTTAGGGTTTAGGATTGAATGGTACCTTATTTGATTTAGGGTTTAGGTTTAGGATTTATCATGGCCAAGGTTTAGGTTAGAGTTCAGGACCAAGGCTCTCAGTTCTTACAGCAAATTAGGTTGTTTAGCGAAAAATGTATTTGCTAATAATGACGAGTAATGTTTTTAGGGTTGTGAGTAGGGATGGGAATGGGTCAGGTTACTCGACGGGAGCTCGTGGCTCGACTCGTTTTAAGATTAACTCGGCTCGTCTACTTTTATTTATTAAATGAGTCAGGTCTAGGCTTTTTATAATTTTGTAAAGCCTTTTAATTAAACAGGTCAGGTCATAGGCTTTGTTTAAGGCCTATGAAGCTAGTTGAGCTGGTCTGCCAATTATTTTTGTGAAAATAAATTATTATTAGTTTAGACTTTCAACTACTCATTTACAACAAACCTAAAGAAAATTAACTCTCAACCTTTTTATGGTTTGTTCGTAAATATTATTATATTATGTTATATGTGAATGTGATTAATAGTTGATATATTATTTAATCATAATTTATAAATTCTAGAATGTATTAGTGAGAATTATTTTAATTTATAATATCTTATGGCAAGATTTTTTAAAATTGGCTCTGTGCTTAATAAGCTTTTAAACAGGTTAGGCTCTAGCTTGAAAAAAAAGCCTATTGATAATAACATGCCTAGGTTTAGGCCACATATTTATGATATAGGTCAGGCTCGTCTAAGGTAAAACTCGGCTCTGCTCGACTTATTCTCATCCCTAGTTATAAGTGTATTGATCCGCGATTCCTATGAGTCTACGCGAGTTAAGATATTTAATGGTCTAGGGTTGAAGAGTGTATATTAATTAAAATGGGAAACTAAACCTCTTGGAAAGTTAATTAACACCGTTTATTATCGTTATTCTCAATCGGGTATCCAATTACCCAAACCAATCCAAGCCGGATTTAATCGATTCGGATTCACTTGCTAAATATCTCAAATTCAAACCGATTAAAATTTAATCGGTTTGATTTCTATTTTTCTCCAAATCCAAGCCAATCCAACCCGTACTCACCCCCAATTAAAACAAGTTTTTTAATAATGTAGAGTTAGTTTGTACTAATTTTTGAAAAAAAGATATAATCTCTTTGTGTGCCTAATTTAAAATGATCTGAAATGTAAAAGAAGAATAAATTTCATTTGGATTTTGTTAATGTTGCATAAATTTTTGAAATCGAATAGTGAAAATGCGGGAATTAAAAAATTTCTTGTTAATTAATGAATGAATGTGGGGATTATGATTAAGGTAGGGTTTAGGGTTTGGGTGTGTTCAAAAGAAAGTTATGATTTAGGGTTTTGAAACCCATTTTATGCACCAAAGGTGTAAATATGGTAATGTTTGACAACATATTACTAAAAAAGGAAAAAAATTGTAACTAGGGAAGAGGTGATGGCAATTCCATTTAGTTTTTTTGCTAAATTTTTCCTCATAGCTAGTTGAGAGAGTTCAGAGATGGCAATTCCATTTAACAATTGTCCGGATTAAGCACATATTCTGTGAATTGATATGCCAACACATGGCTAGTGAGAATCTTGCTAAGCAGTCAGTTTGTGTAGTCCCATCGGCCTCTGAAGAGTGAGAATATGTCACAATTCTCTATGGGAAAAATGTATGCTTTTGGTTTTGCGATTCCTTGTGTATAAGAAAAAAAAAGAGTAGTGTTAGGGTATTAAAGTGAAGGAAAATTTGGTGGTAGTGTAATAAATGCCGATAGTGTCTTAGGTAGGAGGGTTATCTTCCATTAATGGCACCTTTATTTGGCTTATAGTCAATTATCGAAAGTGGCATTTATTTAAATTTACTTCACATATAGGGGTAACAAATTCTGGCCTTAGTAATGTTAAGAAAAATATGGTTATTAGTTAAGGGAGATAATAAGTGGTTAAATGGGAATTAACCGCGCCTTGTTTAGTCAATACAATTTATAATGGACCTGGTGGGCCCAGTGCATAGAATGCCACATGCAATGCTTTCCTGTGGGTGTGCGTCTGCTATTTAAAGGCGCATGCAAGCATGGGAAAATGTCACCTTAGAATATTGGAGAATGGAAGAGGGAAGGTATCCTTATTATGCTGTGAGGGTTGGGAGGGCAACAGGAATATTCACTTCGTGGAAGCTTGCAAAAAGTTTAGCTGATGGTCACAGTTTTTGTGAATATAAGGGGTTCAAGAGAAGGAGCGAAGCAGAAACTTACATGAACAACAGGCCCGATAGGAGTGGGCAAGCTCGAAGGAGCGGTGGTAGAAACACAAAAACCATAGGTGAAGAATTGTATGCATCTTTTGGGAGGCTCAGCGTTGAAGGAGGAGTGCGCCGACCCGGAGAGGGCATTAGTTCTTCCGATAGCCAACGCAACATCTCAGGTAAGCCGAAATTAATGTAAGATATTGTTTAAGGGCGTAAATGAGCAGGTTATTAAAGAAATGTTTTGTGATATGCGTCATGCAAGTGCAGTTGGGGTCCATCCTGGGTTTTATATGAATGGTTTTGTTTTCATGTAAGACATGGTGCAAATGCTAACCAGGACGTGTGGCCTGCTCCATATGCCACCCCCGGCTCTCGTAAGGCGCGACGATGTTATCATTGTATTACAAGTCCCACATTGCTCAAGGATATGGTCTCTTGAGAGTATATAAGTGTGAGGCATTCCTCACCCCATGAGCTAGCTTTTGGGGTTGAGTTAGGCCCACCTAATCTCAATTCTAATATGGTATCAGCGCCTATCCGATCTCATGATGTTGGGCCACCCACCAGTTCATGTTCACGCTCTAGAGTGGGATTTAGGGTGCAAGTGGGGTATTGGTTATAATGTGTGCACCATGTATAATTTGTGGTGATTATTATTATTGTTGTGCCATGGACTTTTAGGTTGGTGTAACTGTGCGAAGTAGTTGCGTTAAAGTTGTTTCTTCTATTAGGTTTGAGTTGGGTTAGCTAATATTTAGGTGTGTTTGTTGTTAACGTGCATTTACTATGTAATGTAAGGCAACGAGAATCATATTATAATATTCCAATGTTAATTTATTATGGTCATTGGTTGGTGGATGTTACCTTTGATTGGTAGATTAGCACGATTGGATTGTGTGAGAAAAAAAAGAATAGAGTTGGTAAATTTTCATGATTTCCTTCAAGCTACGTACATGTTATTCATCATGCATTAATTTACGTACTTATCTAGGAGGACGTGATAATGGAAGCAAAACCAGATTTTAATTATCTGCTTATTTATTGAAATTGCTCGGGTAAAAAAGTAGGGAAAGAAAAAGAAATCTCATCGATATCATTATTCTAAGCCCTGTAATCTGGGATGAGACTCGCCGAAAACCTATCACCTAGGAAGCGTGTTGTGGTTGCATTGCAGTACTGTTCACATGTCATGACATTGGGTGTTGTGTACGGAAGAGAAACGAGCGAAAGATATTTAGAAATGGAGAGAAACCTATTAAAACTATTTATATTATATCTATGCATAATTACATGGATGCCCTCTCCATGAAATCAAACTAAACAATATCACACGCTGTTTAAGTTGGTGGTGAGAAGGCGTTGGGCCAAATCCGGTCACAAGGCCCTATAAATAGGTCAACTGGCATATGTGCAACAGTCATCGTATCACGACTATCCAGGGGCGGATGGTCATAGAGTTCAGTGGGGGCCATGGCCACCCCTGAATTTCTTACTTCCTTTAAAAAAAAAATTTAACAAAGTGGCCACCCCTGAAAAATAATTAATGTGTGAGTCTTTTCTTTTTTTGACTTCTATTGTTTCTTAAATTAGTTGGACCTTTAATGTTTTACAGTAGACCATTTTTCTTCTTAGCCTTTTAGTCTTTTAGATATTTTTTTATTCATTGTTTTTTGTTAGCCTTGTGTATTCTAAGTGTAAGACAACAAACTATCACCTTGTCTTGTAAGTTATGTACTCCGTACTTTATTTTACTTTTTCATTAGAAAATTTTGAAAACCTAAAGAATTAGAAGCAGTGAAGTCTGGCTCTTCATTTTCACTCTTTTAATTAGAAGCAAATCTTTCTCCTCATATGCTCAATGTTCTTTCATTTATTTGCAACAAGAAGACAATCTCACAAGTCACAATCATCCAAGACTCCAAGTGTCAACCGTCCTGCATATGGTTTTTTACCAAATAGCAACTGAGGTATTTTTTCCCTTTTTTTTGTTATATGTAAAGTTTTTTTTTTATCATTTGTTAATGACTTTATTTATTTATTTATTTATTTACATATTGTGATGCTATATTTTGTCTAATTATTTTTTTATTCATTTATAATTTATATTTTGGAATTTGCACTTGTTGAGTTGTTGAATGTTTACATGTTGTATTGTTGTGATGCTATATTCTGATTTTTGAGTAATTATTTTATAGCATTTTAGTATGACTGTGTGGACTTATTGTCTTGTTGAGTTGTTGAATTGATATTAGTTAATAATTTATTTATCTAATTTTTTTATGGATAAAAATTTAAAAGGTTGTTGTTCATTTCTTTTGTTGTTTGAATTAGAATTATGGGGAAGTTGAAAACAATTGACGCTTTTTTTAAAAGAAGTGATCAAACATTAGCCACAACTTCAACATATAAGCCTTTAAATAGCGATGTTTCAAGTTCAACTCTTCAAGAACAAGCTAGTTCAAAGAGGCAACGTCTCAGTTTTGAAGAAATGGATGTGTTTCATTTAGAAAGAGATCATGGGCTACGACCAATAATTTGGAATTTTCCGCCAAATAAGAGGGATGAAATTCGACGAGCTTATCTTAAAGTTGGGCCTAATCAACCAAGACTTGATCAATACCCATCTACTACTGATGGCAACCGTCAACGCCGCTTTCAAGCTTCTTAGTTTGAATTATATCCTTCTTGGTTGGAGTATTCTATTGAACTTGATGCCATATTTTGTTTACCATGCTATCTTTTTGGCAAGGAATCATCAAATAATATGGGATCAAATGCTTTTATTGAAAGTTGTTTTAGAAAATGGAAGAAAGTAAGTAGCGAAAAAGATTGTCCTTTATTAACTCACATCGGCAAAGGTCCAACTTCAATCCACCATAATGTTGTAAAGGCATGTGATGATCTAATGAAGAACTCTCAACATGTTGATAGACTTATAGTGAAGCAAACATCTGAAGAGATTGAGAATAATCGGCTTAGACTTGCTGCATCTATAGATTGTGTTAGATGGTTGACGTTTCAAGCATGTGCTTATAGAGGGCATGATGAAAGTTCAAGTTCAAATAATCGAGGAAATTTCATTAAAATATTGAAGTTATTGGGGTCGTACAATGATAGAGTTCATAAGCTTATTTTAGAAAATGCTCCTAAAGTTGCAAAGTATACTTCAAAAGATATTCAAAAGGAAATTCTTCATATTCTTGCTACCAAGGTGAGGAATTCAATCAGAGAGAAGATAGGGGATTCGAAGTTTTGTATAATAGTTGATGAATCAAGAGATGAATCTAAAAAGGAACAAATGTCGATTGTTTTAAGATTTGTTTCCTATGATGGCTTTGTTCGAGAACGGTTTTTTGATCTTGTTCGTGTTAGTGATACTAACTCATTAACTTTGAAGAAAAATTTGATACAAGTCCTTTCTTCTTACAATCTTCAAGTTGATAACATTCGAGGCCAAGGATATGATGGTGCTAGTAATATGCGAGGTGAATGGAATAGTTTACAAGCTTTGTTTCTCAAGGATTGTCCACAAGCCTATTATGTTCATTGTTTTGCACATAGACTACAATTAGCATTAGTAGCAGCTGCAAGAGAAGTACTTCAAGTTCACGAGTTTTTCACACAGTTGACGAATATTGTTAACATTGTTGGTGCTTCTTGTAAACGTCATGACCAATTGCAAATATGTCAAGCAACTGAGATCGAAGAAATGATTGCTCGTGAGAAGTTACAAACGGGTAAGGGAAAGAACCAAGTGGGCACATTGCAAATAGCTGGAGATACAAGATGGAGTTCTCACTTTAACTCTATTTGCAGCTTACTAAGAATGTTTTCTGCCACCTGCACTATTCTTGAAAAGATTGTTGATGAAGGAGCAACTTCTGCACAAAGAGGTGAAGCTTATGGTGTCTCGAAAATATTATTATCTTTTGAATTTGTGTTCATATTACACTTATGAAAGAAATAATGGGAATCACCAATGTTCTTTGTCAAGCATTACAACAGAAATCTCAAGATATTTTAAATGCAATGCATCTTGTTTCTACATCAAAATTACTCCTTCAACAATTAAGAGATGATGGATGGTGTCCTTTTCTTGAAAATGTTAAGGAGTTTTGTGAAACACATGAAATTGATGTTCCTGACATGGAGGCACAATATATCATTAGAAGAGGGCGATCTCGTCAACCAAATGTGATAATTGGTCATCATTACCGAGTGGATATATTCTTGGTTGCAATAGACTCTCAACTGCAAGAGTTAAATAGCAGATTTAATGAGCAAACTGAGGAGCTTTTAATTTTGAGTTGTGCTTTGGATCCGAGAGACAACTTTAAACTATTTAACATTGAGGAGATATGCAAGTTAGCAGAGAAATTTTATCCCGTGATTTTTCTGAGCATGAAAGAACTATTCTGAAGTCCCAATTGCAACATTATGGGCTTGATATACCAAATCACTTCAAAGAGATTGGGACACTTTCAGAATTATGTCAGAGATTGAGTGAAAGTGGAAAATCAAGAACTTACCACTTGGTTGATAGATTGATACGCATTATCTTAACTCTTCCCGTATCCACGGCAACAACAGAAAGAGCTTTTTTTGCTATGAAGATCATCAAAACAAGGCTTCGAAACAAAATGGATGATGAATTTCTTGCTGACAATCTAGTCATTTACATTGAGAAAGATATTGCTTCTACTTTTAGTACGAGTTCAATAATAGATGAGTTTGATTCTAGAAAAAAACGTCGAACACGCTTCTCTTGAAAGAAAAATGTGAGTAATAATATGCATTTAAATTTTGATATTGCAATTTATTATTATTTATAACATGAATTTATATTTCTTGCAGGGCATAAGGAAAAATCTAACCAAGACTACTGTTTCAATTTTCAACAACTAAAAGAAAGGTTAGTTTTTATAATGTTTTTCATTGAATTGATGTATACAATATTATACTATTCTATCTTTTTGAATTTGTGGATCATATGACTTTTTTATCAAGACTTTTAAAACAAATAAAAATTTAGAATAACGTATGTATTAGATTGACCACCCCTGCTAAATAATTCTAGCTCCGCCCCTGCGACTATCCCTTTCTCATACTAAGGAAATCTATATTCTCTACCCGTACACTGTAAAAGTTTAGTTTCGTCGCTCGTCATTGGCTTTGTGTGGGTAGTTCTGAATACTTTTGTTTGGTTTTTGTTAAATTATGTTTTTTTTTTTAATTCAAATTATAGTTTCTTAATAATCTAATTAATATATCTAAATTTAAAGGCCCAACACTTGTTTTGTTTTCTTTTATCTATTTTTTGGGTGAACTTTTTTGGCGAACTGTTTTTTTTTTCTTTGGTTGATATGTTTTCTTTTATCTAATGAAGACTTACCTTTATGTAAACAAAAGTTGAGCTTGTCTTCTTTTTTTTTAAAACTTCTTCCTTATTTTTTGGGGCAACGAAAAAATGGGCTTGTTCTCAAAAACTTGAAGAGTTAGTTTGGACCTTAAATTTTATTCAATGCAGACCCATGATACTATGTGTTTCTTTAACTATTGTTTTTTATTTTGGTCAAACTATAGATTCAATTTAGCTTTTGATGGGTTGCTATTTGAAATAATAAATATAAACATAATGAGGTCCAAAAATATTTTGGGTTGCTATTTCAAACACAAATATATTTGTATAGGATATATGAACATAACCTGGTAAAGAAACTCCAAAAAAATGAGGTCAAATTAAAAAAAAAAAAAACACAGAAAAGGCACCAGAACTTGAGGAGTTAGTTAGGACCTTAAATTTGAAATGATCCATATCATGCCACAATGATACTCTGTGTATATCGTGTCAAATAAGTAGTTAGTGTGGGGGTGGTGGTTTAATTCCCTTAATATACTACAATGGAAATATTAACACACAAATATTCAGTTCAAATCGCATAAGGCATTCAACTACTCCTCAAATCACAGAAATTTCCCATACACACATAACAAAGACATAACATTGATGAGACACAACTTGCAACCATAAAATAAACAAGACAGTGTTCATTCAGATACAGAAACAATTATACCATCATATCAACTTCATTTATAACAATAACTAATAAAGATAACACGAAACACAATAGATAGTTCTCGTTGCATAGTAACTTCCCCTCATGCAAGCCACTAGAATACTCATAAGTGTTCGAACACTCTATGCACTGTCGCCAATGCCTTTGTCTTCCTTAATTGCCTTAAGCAACTGCCACCAATAGGAGCGATATTTCAGCAACTAAATAGCCCTCAAAAAAACTGCTTAAAAATAAAGACTATTCCATCTCAAAAAGACATTGCTTACCTCGCATTCCACATCTCCCTATTGAGCTTGTACCCGATATCATCGTCATCACTCTCCTCCATTGTTGAATCATTGCATGTTTGGCTATCCTGAAAAAACTTGAAACTTTCCTGAAAACACAGTAAATACCATTAAGCATAATGTAAGAACAAATGGATTCCAATATTTAAAGAGACTGTATGCAAGCCTAAACCTTGTTCACGTGTGTCTCTGGGCCATTCGGATATTCATTGTCAGCTGGGGATTCCACTCCCTTCTTCACAACCTCTTCCCATGGGCACTTTCTCTTTGTGTGACCTACCTTATTGCATGAGGTGCATCTGCGTCTCTTCCTACCCGCATACTTTTGCTTATGCTTCCGTGGAGCCCCTTTGGTTTTGGCCACCAAAGGATCCTTCACATGATCCCCTGACCGCTTTGCATGATCAACGTCTACATCCCCCCTATACTCCCCCTCCAGCTTATGGCACAGACTCGTGAGACCAGCAATGGCCATACGGAACATTGATAGACGCTGCGCACCTAGCACAAATAAAACCTGACCCGCCGTGTGTAAAGCACCGTGTAGAAAACCCCTCTCACTGTAGTCTTCTTTGTTTTCCACATATTCATCTGGTGACTTAGCATCCTGTCGCCATCGCTTTAGAACCAGCCGCTCTGGAATCACCTGCAAGTGCTCTGCTTTCATGACGTAGAACATATGCCTGCACGGATAACCATTTTTCTTCCAAAATCCGCATTGACAATCAACCTTTCCAGTGCTTCTAACAAATATAGCAAGAATGTTACGCCCAGGATTACCATATTCGTCAACGGTACACCATCGTGTTAAGCACCCTGTTCTTGTTCACAAAATTCAGAGACCCAGCTCCCACTATTTCCTTCTTCACATCCGCGAACACCTCACAAGTGTATACTCATGCTGCATCGGCCTCAATTGCTGTCAAACACATTGTCAACACAGGTTTCGTATAAATTGTATTGAAGTACAGAAGTAACTCCTTGTTCCTGTACTCTCTTACTACAAGCTCTAAACTCTGCACCAACTCAAGTAGATTATGAGTGGACTTCGAGTATTTGTTGATGAACGCATTAACCCCTTCACAGCGGGAAGTTGTACGATACCCTGCGCAAAACTTGTCCTTCAGATAAGCATTTGCCCACATCATTCTCTTCTCCCACATTTGCGCCCACCATAAAGTTTGCTCGAATCCATTAGTCTCCACCACCTCTTCCCACTCCATCTCAAACTCCTGCACACCTAAATCTGCATATAACCAACGCCTGAATCTGCTGGGTATCTCCTCCATCTTGACATTGGATGTCACATTCCTTTCAATATGCCAAGCACACAACCTGTGAGTAGCTTCAGGAAATACTTGCTTCACTGCCTTTATCATCGACTTATCACCATCTGTCACCACCACAGATGGTTTTTTGTTGCACATTACCTCCACGAGATTTTCTAGAACCCACTTATATGAAGACACACTTTCATCCATAAGAACGCCAAACCCAAATATCGTGGTCCGTTTGTGGTTATTAGATCCCGAAAAAATAACAACGGGCCTCTTGTATTTGTTCTTCTTATATGTAGAGTCAAATGCCAAAACGTCACCAAAATACTGGTAGTCAACTCTGCTTGCACCATCAGCCCAAACTAGGTTCGCAAGGCGCCCTTCCTTCGTCATGTCGTACTTTGCGATGGACATCGGATCAGCAATAGCCTTTCCTTCAAGGTATACTATTGCAGCGTTGGCGTCCCCATCTTTAATCCTATCTCTATGCGCCTTGTCGGCATAGTTGTAAGCATCCTTCTTTAGGAATCCCAGCAGAGAATACCCCCCTGCAATCCCAGCCAAATAACCCAATATCTTCGATGTCGGGATCCCATGCGCATGCATCCCATCTATTTGAGCTTTCGTGGCGTCGTTTATCTCTTGGTGGTTGGGTATCATGTGTACCATCCCAGCATGGGTTAGTTCATGGTTATGCTCAACCATAAGCTTCCTAACCTTCCATGTTTGCTCAATCTTGTCGAGATACACAGATAATTTCGCTTGGCAACCGGTCCTTGTCTCTGCTTTGTGAGATTTTATTCTGTCAACTTTGCTGTAGCGCTTGGGGATCCCTTAAACCTTCTCTGTGACAGAAGAATCTGTATCTCACCAAGTTTCCCTTTGAATCTTTGCCAGAATCTCCCTTTCTGATACCGAATCCATGACATTTGCCGTAGCTCCTGTTAAACTCATGCATGTTCATGGCTTTGCCACTCCATCCTCAGAATATCCTCAACTCCTATGCCCGCCACATCATCGTAGCACCGACGGTCCTCTGGAGCTGCTTCATCTCCACTAATGTCACCTTCGTTCATGTCCGCTTCGGGATGATCCTCGGCGTCGCATCTGTTGTCCATATCCTTTTCGATTACGGACTCCGACTGCAAACATCAAATTATACAACGCACAACATTACAACAAAAACTCCTGCATCTAACTCCATCCACCAAACCCCATTAAACTATCTCTACACTAAGGCTTGTCGATGACAAGTGAAATTCAAAAAAGGATTTGCAATCTTACCTTTGAACAAGCTTGCTCCTTCCCGCGTCTTCGCTGGCCATCAGAATAGATCCCACTTTTCTCATGCTTAGCCATCTTGTCTTGTGCCGCCTCCTCCATCGATGCATCAGATGCCATCTCAAGTAGCACACTTCAACATTTCACCAATGAGAGATCGCACTTTTTTTTTTTGGACATATATTGGCTAATGCCAACTCACAAACTCACCCACACACTAACACACTCTATTTTTTCCACTGAAGCCCTTGCAAAGGATCGATCCTTTGCCATGTGATATGCAGTTGCTATGGGAAGCCTCTTGGCCACTGCCGCAGAACGCACTTTGTTTAGGGTTCCTTCGTAATTGGGTATCCATACCCACTTGGCCACATTCCACTCTCCCATCCCATTTTTTTTTGGCCTGTTTTCGTGCAACACCAAAAAACACAAGCCCATTTTGACATACATTATTATAATATATTTTGTAATATCACTGTTTACTCATTAATCAAATATTACGATATGCTTAATTATTATTTAATAAAGTCGACAACTCCTGCAAACGGTGGGTCCCATATCTGGCTTCTCTGTACAATCCCTGCAGAAAGTGCTCATGCGCAAACCAATGTAGGACACGCGTCCTCCCCAACAAGAAGCCACGTTGTTTCAGCATTTCCTGATGGAAACCGCTTTCAGCACAATAGCACTTCCCTTTCTTCTAACGTGATTTCTGGACTCCAGTGACCCCAGGGAGGTTGATCAAGCCATCAAGGGATACCTTTGCATAATTTATTTTTTACTTTTTGTCTCTATTTATAATAATTTTTTTCTTTCAAATATATGAAATTAAAGTAAAGTGCAATTTTTTTTTGGGTATCCTTCAAATATTATAAAATAAATTACTCTCCTGTGTTTTATTATTATTATTATTATTATTATTATAAATACATGAAATAATTCTACATTTGACCTGCCAATTCATCATAGTTAAACTTTAGAATAAAATAAACTTTTAAAATAATTCTACAAATGTATTGTTATTGGTATAGCGAATATTTTTAACCAACAATCCAATCAATAATCATATTATATTTATCTTTATTATCGAGTTAGTATAAAAATTTTAGATTATCTTTTCTCTGTTATTTTGGATGATTTCCTTATTATTTCTATTTTTTATCATTTCAGATGATTAATCTTCCACTATTTTGATGACCAATTTTTTTATGCAGTACATTTTTTATTTGACTGACTATTAGCCAATATTCTATTATGCAAGTGATTTTTAAGTTTAATAATTACATGATAATGTAATAAATAATACATAATTAATTATCTAAAATTTAATTAAAACAAAATAAATAAAATGGCAAGTTACTGTTATATGTCATTTGGAAATCAATATTATCAGATTGCTTTGAAACCAGAAATATGATCAGATTGCTCCAAAATAAGTTTCTATGGAATCTGTGGCAGGGTGCCACGGATTCAGCGTTTTAAAATTTGTGTTAAATGGGATCCGTGTTACCCTCCCACGAATTATGAGTGACTTATGGTATCCGTGGCAGGCTGCCATGGATTCTATAAACCCTGCCACGGATTCAGTGTTTCTTGGTTCTAATTTTTAAAAAACATTGTTTTATAATAATTTGTATAATCAATAAATATATGATGATTAATAGCATGAAAAATTATATATTTTTGTTAGCCTACTCCTATTTGTATTTTTATATTATACATGAATTAACTATCCCAATAAATTAAATACATTAAATATTATATATTCAAGTAATATTTAAGTCTCGAATTTATTTTTGAAATATTACATTACTATAACAACCTATTAGCTTCATAAAAAATACATCAATATTTTTAAAAATTTATAAATTTATAACCGTAATATGTTATTCTCATCAATTCGATAAATTTTAAAAAATTATTAATTGATAAACATTTTTTAATATGTTTGATAAACCTTTGTTAATTTATAGTTATGTAATTATTTTGACATATATATTTTGATAAATATAGTTTATGTAATATATTATTCTCATTTTCTATTGTTCTAGATTCAATATATGTTTTGGTAAATAATTTATTGTTCTTCTTAGTATTATTGTTGGCAAAAATCATAGTATATATCATCCATATAAATATGTAGTTATTGTTAACTATGATGGATTTCAGTACTCACTTTAATTAAAATGGTAAAAAAAAATGGATTGGTAAAAGAATTTATTTTAAATGTATGAAAAATTTATTTTAAATTAGATTTGATATAAAAAAGGTTAAAACCCAAAAAATAGAAACAATTAAGTTTTTTTAAAAAATAAACTCAGTTTTGTTAAGAATCCGTGGCACCCTGCTAAGGATCCAGTTTTTCATGCATATTGGTCAGAATCCTTAGCACCCTACCACGAATTCCATAGAAACTTCGTTTTAGTGCAATCTGATCATTTTTTCATTTTGGTGTAATTTGATAATATTGGATTTTGTTTAGTGTATATGGGTTTTTTGCCCTAAATAAAATATATGATAATATTTATTTGGATGATGCTATTTGTATATCAAAATCAGTCATTTAATAAAATATACATTAAAAATAGTAAAACTATAATGTATTTATGTAAAAATATATAGTGATTGATTTTAGTGACTAATTTTGGTGTACAAATAAAATTATTGTATTTATTTTATGTGTGCAATATGTGTATAACTCTACATACCTGAGAAGGAATAATTAGGGGATACTCTCACATAAAAAACTATATTCATATTAAAATCAAATTATGAATTATTATATAAATTGATACATTGGACCCAAATATATGGGGTGGAGTAGTGGTGTTCTTTTTAACACTATTCAAACTTGATAATAATGTCCCTCATCTTATTGCTTCTATTGTATTAGTTGATAGGTTTTGTAGAAGGCAGAAAAAGAAGATAGGAAATAAATGATGAAATGCTAATTTGATAGCAAGAGTTAAGGTTCCTGATTGTTTTTGCATTTGTTGAATGGATCATCTTGCTTTTAAAATTCAACAATTCAGGTTTCCCCTTTTTAGCTTTCCTTTAATTTTCTTACCTTGGGCTATGCAATTATCTCAGTACCTTATTAAATATATTTTACTTGATTATGATTTCGTTTTGCTTGCAGTATTATCTGTTTGAGTTTATACAAGAGTTTACTTCTGGTTAATCATTTAATTTGAAGAATAATCCAATAGAGGTACATGTGACCACTCAACTTAGTAACTAGTTCATCTGATTGTAGTTGTTTCTAAATTTTTGTAGTGAAGTTGAACTTGGAGCATGACTCAACACCATATCTCTCTCATATCATCTCATAAACATAACACGTTCGGACTCTCACGCGTCTTGGCTGTGCTGCGAGTGTCCTGCTCAGCTCACAACCTCCATGATCTGCTTATCACTCACCTTAATGATGTCAAGATTTCATTTCATTGCATCAAGTGGTTTTGATGTTGGTTTGGTTTCAAGTGGTTTTCATAGCTTCTTCTCTCTCTTTCTTTATGTTTTTTTTTTAAAATTTATTTCAGCAACTGATGATTAAATATTAGCTAGCACTATCTGCATTGTGTATAATGTGCATTCAGATTGGGTCATTTTGGTTGGCTATATTGGAAGTGCATTTCATTTGAATATGCATGCATTCTGGGTCCATTATGTCACTATTCACTCCATCTAATAGTCCATAGTACTGAAACTGTGAAACATCATTCCCGCTTATTGTATGGCATCGCAATGAGTGAATAGACGCACTTGTTGTTTACAAGCAAAGGATATTTATACATGAATATACAGACACAAAATTGTATTTAATACAAGACACAAAATAAACAAATGAATTTAAGATTATACACATCCATGCATTCATCCATTACTTTTACATTTAATAAATCCACGCGACAAGCACAAAAACTATGAAGTATAGCATAAAAATAGTAAAGTCTAGCATAAAAAATTTCAATAAAAAAATAAAAGATTTTTTTTAGAGTAAATGTATGGATGTATATTATATAGCATTATCCTAAAAATATTATATTTTGGAACATTAATTAATTTATTTATATTTTTTCTATTAGAATGTGCACAAATATAGTAAATAGAGTCACGACTTATATTTTATTTTTTTTCTAACTATCAATTTTTAATACTTACATTATTTATTATTTTGTTTTTCGTTTTAAATTTCACGTGTGGAAAAAAATGACAAATTAGATTTTTTATAATTTATTTTATTTTATATCTGATTTATCATCAAACAAATATAAAAATGTTAAGTTTTTTCTCTGTTTTTTTTATTTAATGTCAAATTCTGAGTGTTTTGTCATATTCTCAAAACCAAACGCAATAAAGAGTATCTCATTCTTCGCACGGAACTATTTAATTAGGATTTGTCTACTTTTAATTTAGCCAATAGTGCTACTCTAGCATTCCCGGTATGAGTGTGATGCAAATGAAAATTGCTAAGTAACGTTTATAGAATTTATTTTGCAACCCTTTAATACAAGTTCCGCAGTAGCACTTTGGAAAATTCATGGTTAGAATTTCCAGGTTCAAATCCTGGCTGCCGAAATAATAATTTTTGTATACCAAAAGAAAAAAATAGCTATTTTTTTATACCATACCATAAAATAAAATAATTAGGATATATAGTAATTTGGATAATAAATCACATAAAAAAAATAATGGTGAGTGGACACATTCTTCCATGATAGGTGAAAAACATGTTTTTTTAAAAAAAAAATTAATTTTTTTAAAAATTGCAAAATAGCCTCTTTTATTTCAATTTTATTTAATATTTTGTCATTTATCTTTTTATAATTATAGATTGAGTCTCCAAAAAATAAAAAAATTCCAATTCATTTATCTAATGTCCAATAAATTTACTAGAAGTTAAATTTCTCTTAGCTAAATTATCTAATAGAACATCAAATAATTGGTATATTACCCAATAGATTGCACCAGAAAAATAACTTTACAATCAATTGGTAGAAAATTTGATTTATTGAATTTCAAGACAAACTCAATTAAACTTGTTTTTCATTTCAAATAAAATTTATTATGTTTTGAAAGATAATAAAATGTGTCATAAATTTCAAGATTTAGTTCATATAAAGATAATAAATTTGATAATAAAATGATAACTCTTGTTATACATACAATTAACTTTAAATGATAAATTAATAAATCCCGAATCTTGTGAAATAATTAATTTTCACTCATTTATACTATGATTTATAATTACCTAAATGTTAACACTATACCCCTTAAAAAAAATTCTTGAATCCTAATTCATAAATAAAAAGTTTTAAATTATTAAGTCTTATCAACTAAAATCATAAGCCTTTTGATGTATCTCCCTAAACTCTATTTAATTAAATATTATATACCCTAAATCTTATTTAGATAAGATCACAAGCTTTATACCGTAACGACGGTTTAGAAATTTTTTGCAATGTTAAATATATATGGAAGATTATCCAGTATTCCTTTGCTCTCACAGGAATATGATATTCCTTTGTATGAAACGGTAACCTATGAGAATTTTGTCTTATTTCAAAACTTGAAAAGTCCATAATAGCCCGGAATAATCACATGATTACTGCGCTGTTTATGAGCTACTTGGCTCATCATATATTCATATTCTTGTCCTTTTGAAGACTACACATAGCCAACTTGCAAAACACTACATGAGAAATTGAGAATGACATATGAACTTATGCACGTTTCTGCCATTTTTTTCCTTTTATTTAACTAATGCATATCAACATCCTTCAAGCAGGTAAAAAAATATAAATAAAATAAATAACTAATGGTTATTATATGTTTTTAAATTAAATTTTTTTATTATATTTTAATTATTACAGTATGTATATTATAAATATTTACACTTTTAAATATCATATTTTAGCTATGTATATAGAACACATTTTAGACACAACACTCATCATACTCACCCAATATGCGTGATTTCTGTGTCATTCGTATCTTTATAAAATTAAAAAAAAAATACTTCTTCGGACACTAGACACATCTAAATATCATCACATGTACGTGTGTTCAACTTTATTCTTAACTTATATTCTTAAAATGAGTTTAAAAATAATGTAAATTATTATTTATTAAAAATAAAAGTTATTTTAAATACTTTATATAATTAAAAAATACATTAAAAATAAATTATATTTTAATATAAATAAAATATTAAAATATTATTTTAATTTTTAAAAAATATATTATATTTTTTATACATATCGTGTTTCTATATTGTATAGAAAATTAAAATTGATGTGTCTGTGTGTCCCATATTATATCGTGACTTGTGTCCATGTCTATGTGAGTATCCATGTCCATGCCTCATAGCATTTTAGATACAATGAGTCCGTTTAGAATTTATATACATCTCAAATGCACAACCATCAACATCAACATCAACATATACTTAAAAATGTAAAATTTTTAGTGGCCATAAATTTAATTTAGTGTAATCAATAAATATAACTAATAGTATATTTTTAGAGAATAAATCTAAAAATATGGGTATAAAATAAATATGTATCATAAAATGTGTGCAAAGTATTATAATATGAGTACAAAAAGTGATAAAAGGTGTAAATTATATAATTTATAAGTATAAAATAATTGGCTAATTTTATCTAGGTAAAAAATAATATATTATAATAGTAGTATAGTATTATTTTTAATAATCTCTTAAATTGATCTCATGTATATACAACATTACATTCTATATATGGTTGATTATATATATATATATATATATATATATATATATATATATATGCATTCGAGATATATGCAGAGTCATTTTAATCAATAAAATTAATATAAATTCCTTTAAATTTAGATTCTATCTATTTAATTTTCATTTTAAATTTAATCTAATTTTATTGAAATTATTTAAAGTTTTAAAATTAGTCAAGCCTTCAATTTAAAATACATGATTTAATTCAATGCAATTAAAATAGAAGTACTTGTAACTATTTAAATTTTTAAAAGTATGATTTTTAATTTGGAATTAAGATAAATATAATTTAAATTTAAAATAAAAAAGAGAATAAAAAGTAAAAAGAAAAAGATCGAGAAAAATTTTAAATAAATAAAATAAATAAAATAACTAACCGTTAAAAGAAAAAGAATAGAAAAAAACAAATAAACCACAAGACTCCGGATGAGTTAGTTCACAATTCATATCTTTAACTTTGAGTAAATATTCAAATTGGCCTGAAATTTGAGATCGGCTTTAAATTAGCTATTTAAATTTCATTGGTTTCATTTTGGACCTCCAAATTTTTTATTTTGTTCCAGTTTAGTCCTTTTGTTATCTTGCTGTCTACGTAGATCGTTAGATTGTCACGCTGACTGTAACTAAAAAATTGAATTTTTCTCTCGGCGTCAC
This sequence comes from Stylosanthes scabra, assembly GCA_036250425.1. NCBI lineage: Eukaryota > Viridiplantae > Streptophyta > Magnoliopsida > Fabales > Fabaceae > Stylosanthes > Stylosanthes scabra. The sequence goes on from JASCZI010030277.1 coordinate 87,288, forward strand.
AAGACTCATAAACGACTTCGTTATTCCATTTTTAAGTTAAAAACACCTCTAAAGAGTTAAAAACGGCGTCGTTCTTAACATTTTTAACTTATAAACGTCGTCGTTCTTCCGTTTTTGAGTTCAAAAAGAAAAGAATAACGTTATTTATGAATAGTGTCGCGCCAAGAGCAAAACTCCATTTTTGAGTTACAGCCAGCGTGACAATCTAATGGTCCACATGAACAGCAAAATAATGAAAGGGCTAAACTGAAATAAAATTAGAAATTTGAAGGTCTAAAATGAGGACAATGAAATTTAGGGGCTAATTCAAGATCGATCTCAAATTTCGGTGTCAATTTGAGTATTTACTCCTTTAACTTTGAAGCTATGCAAAGCATACTATGCCTCTAAAAGTTAGGGTCATTAACGTGAAGAGCTGCACAAATTACAAAGCGGACATCAGCTTTACTTTGCTGTGCTCCAACGACTGAACCGGTTACTGGTCCCACGTGCTCCCTATGTATGCTTTTTCATAGCATTAAATCAAAGTGTTTTTGCACCATTGAAATTTTTTATGATAAATCTATGTGGTTCATAATAGGGCCATACTGTATTCCGCAAATTTTCATTCCCATAC
>JASCZI010030277.1:87913-106582 GCA_036250425.1 Stylosanthes scabra
CATAATCTTCCTATATATTAAAGTAAATTTCATTCATCATATATATATAGCAATTAGAGTGAGGTGGTGCGTGACTTTTATTTTCTTAAAATATCTCTTACATTTTAGAATTGTCTATATAATTTATTAAAAGAAAATAGATTCAATAAAGTAGTTCCTATAAACAAACTACTCATTATTTAGTAATGGAATTCTGAATTCTAAAAAATTAAGCATTTAATTGCAGAAATCTAACATCTAAATAATTAAAAATATCTTCGAATCAATTGGTTTTTTATCCTGTCCAACCTATAATCGATTGTTATTGATATCCAGTCAATTGGATAAAGTTTCAAACAATCTTTTTTTCTTAAACAAATCCATACACAAAACTGAAATATCAGTTTTCAAACTAAATAGATTTATATCCAATACTAAAAAAATCCAATCAATTAGAAATATCTTTCAATTTTTTGATTTTCTGTCCAATAAATTGTTTCTAATGCTGATGATTTCGAAAAAAAATCCTTGCATACAAAAAACAATTGAGTGGTTTTATTCAACCAATCTAAATACGTACTCAAAACCAATAAAATGCATACTTAAAAGCAATAGATCGGTCTTCGAACCCAATGAATTTATATATAACATAAATCTCGAATTCATCGAGCACAACACAAAAATTTTTTAGAGCATACATTGAACACAAAAATTTTCATAACACATGTTAAACACGTAATTTTTCAGAACAAACAAATTTCAATTTCAAAGAAGATAAAAATCAATGAAGCAATACTATTCAAATGGTGCGTAGAATAAATTGAATTTAACATAAATTTTCAGATTTTAACTAATTTTGAAGAAAAATAATATTTTTTTATGAACATGAAAAAAACTTACCGCAATAGGATTGATGATTTTGGATCTGACAATTATAATTTTATTTCAATTAAATAAATTTGTGTGGAGATTGGCAATAGATTATGAGTTTGATAGTATTTTCATTGTACATACAAGAGTCAAAGTTCCAAACTCAAGCAAAAAAATGGGGAATAGATTGAAGATAGATGAACATTGAATAATGAAAATAAAAAAGTTGAAATTTAAATTCAGAAAATTTAAATTACAAAAAAAGAAATGACCAAATAATAAATACAATTAAAAATGAACTATTTTGCAATTCTTAAAGAATTTAAAGAAAAAAGCTTGAAAAATATGTTTTTCACTTGTACCACTAAATAGTTCAACGTTACTTGCACAATGGAAGACGATGTCTAGTGAGTGCTAGCACGAACATGCAAAAGCTATCTACATATGAAAATTTATCCTTTAATGCTACACTTTTAATGAAACCTGCAATACTTTTGAAATGATAACGCATTTATACATATTAAAATCTAATCATTCAATTTATAATTCAATAGTTAAAATGAAAAATTTTAATATGAAAACATTTTTCAAATCATCATTGTAGTATCGGAAAATCTTTTTTAAATAAATAAATAAAATCGTTATTTACCAAAATTCATCATATTAGGATTATTTACGTTTTTCCATTTTATTAGAAGTACCGGTCTAAGGTCGGTACTGGGCCAAAGCAATACCGGCCTAAGGCCGGTACAAGTATAAAAAAAATTCGAATATTTTAAACCAATACCGGCCTATCATGGACCGGTACTGCCTTGATATTGTCAAAGCACTCACCTTTTTTTTTTTTTAATTTTCAAGAACGTCCCTTCAAGAATTGGTTTACGATTTTCAAGAAGTCATTAATGGTGACGTATTTCAAATCCACAAATATAAAAGTAATTAAAGCTTTGGAAATGTGAGATTTCATTTAATTCTTTTACTTTACATTATTAAATAATTATTGCTGAAATTTTTTTCTTAATAAGAATAAATTTAGTTTTTATTTTAATCCATTATTTTTTATGAGTACTTTGATATCTTAAGCAAGGTTCTGAAAACCGGACCGGTCATCGAACCGTTCAAGCTACCGGTTAGAGGTTTTATAGGTTCGACCGGTCCAACCGGAGGTTCAACCGTTTTATAATAAAATAATATAAAATAAATATAAAAATATAAAATATAATTATATGATGATATAAATCTTAAATTGTCCTCTAAGTTTAAAATACTAAATGAATCAAAGTATAATAATCTCACTCAAATACAATACACAAAGTCAATATTAAGTATTTTTATATTAAAATAACTATTATTTTATATTTTAATATTATATTAATTAGTTTATGCATATTATATTATTGAATAATTCTATTTGCACACTAAATTAGCCACCAGTATATAATAGCATTGAAATACAAAATACATGTGTAGTTTAACTCATTTTTAGTTTGTATTTAGTATTTAATGCATCTATATACTCGTGGCTGATTTGGTGTACACCTAGTATAACCTTATATTATTATATACAAGTATTTATTGAAAAATAATATTAGTAAATATTACAATTGTGGAAAAAATAAAAAATAAACGTTTGAATTTTAATTTATAAATATTTAATTAAATTTATTTTTATATTAATGATGATACACAAATAAAAATATAATTAATATATAAATAAGTGAGTGCAAAGTAAAATGAAAATAAAAAAATAATATAAAAAAGTTGAAAAGAAGGTTTTAATATGTTTAATTTGCCACAATAGCATCAAATACTTGTGCAGCCTAGTGGCAACCAGGTGTTTTTATTCTCCAGGGACAAGGGTTTGAAACCCAAGTCTCCCATTTTGGAGAATTTTCATCTTGGAGAGAGAACCGGCCGGGTTCCGGTTCAGTCCGACCGATCGGTTTCCGGCCGATTCATCGGTTCGATTTCGGCTTTCTCAAGAGCAGTTTCAGCATGCAGACCGATCCACTTTCATGACCGGGCGACGGATGAACCGGTTCGACCGTTCGGTCCGAACCGGTTTTCAGAACCATGATCTTAAGTGAGTACTCTTTATACATAGATAATAATTGAAAAATAAAAAGGTTTAATTAATCTGCAGGTCCCTATAGTTTCATCTAATTTTCAATTAAGTCTCTATAGTTTTTTTCTTTTCAATTAGGTCCCTACACCGCTTTCAAGTTTTCAATTTAGTCCTTCATGACGGTAAACGTTCCAAAAAACGTTAGTATGAACTATGAAGTAGATTGACCAAATTAACCTTAATTGAATGCATAAATAGAATTCTTGTTGATGTCTAATTAGCCACAGAGGACAGAGATGTGGATGACTGGATTTTATGGTGACCATGGCATGTTCCAAGCACAACATGAGTTGCAGAATAAGCAATGGCTTTCCTCACCAAAATCTTCTTCACTGATGAACCACAGCAAATTTTGAGCTTTGGATCCACCTGAACCATCCCATCCCCACCCCAAAAAAAAAAAAGAAAGAAATCTCAAAACTTCCTCACAATTCAGGTCTAAAAAATTTTCTTATTACAAATCAAAATTCAAGAGCATAAAAACTAAAAAGGGGATAAAATTTAGAAATTGAAGTATCTTTATGAAGTTTCAAGTTTTGCATGTCCTGCATTCTTTTTTAAGCAATTTAAAACCATCAAATGAAAAGTAAATAAAATAATCATAGAAATGAAGAAGGAGAAGAAGAAGAAAGAAATTGAAGAAAGAGAGAAAACATACCTATTTCAAATTGTAGAAGCCTTCATAAACAGCTAGAACATGATCAAAGGCCCTAACAAGAGAAAACAGAGACGATTTTCCATCTCTATTCACAATTTCTACGACCAAAACATACCTCTCTTAAGAAGAGAGTTGAGTGTACCTTCACACGGACGACGGCAGCGGAGGATGGGCACAGAGCTTCGCGACGGAGATGGCGAGGAGACGTCGGTAGAGGATGTTGACGGCGTTGGGCGACGAAGGTTGGCGACGTCGACGAACACGTGAGCTTCAGACCGACGAGGATTCACACGGCGTCTTGCATGCGCCACAGAGCCAGTGACGCAGCAGTAGGTGGTCTTCCAACAGAGATGGAGCGTTGCCCTAGTAGAGACTCTCATGAACGTTCTTCTAAGAGTGTTTTGGGGAAATTGGATTTTAGTTTCCTTAGGTAACACATGGGCATTTTGGGATTTCAAAATTAATGAGTTAACTCTTTGTGTCATATTCGTTTTTACAATGGAATATTCCGTTAAGAAATCTGCAGTAGCACTTTGGAAAATTTGGAAATTGAATTTCCAAGCACAAATCCTGGCTGCAGAAATCATTTATTTTTTTCATTACCTTTTAATTATTATTGCAACTAGTTACTCTCCATTATTATTAGTCCATTGGTTTCATTTCTTGTGAGAATAGCTTTTTTTTAATATGATAAAAGGGGTGGTGAATTTGTTGCATATGAACCAAAAGTGGTGTTTGAAAGCAATATGGTTTTGTCAGAAATCTTCAACACAATCCGTCAATGACGGATTGGCCTGGTGGAAAATTACAAGCAATGCGTCCCTGACACATTCCATGGTCTTTTTTTTTAAAAAAAAAAATGACAAACAATGCGCGTGTGACAGATTGTGTTTAACTGGAATAAAAAATATGAAAATGGAAAGCGTCAGTGACGGATTCTTTGCAACCAGAAATAAAAAACGAGACTGAGCTCATCTTCTACCCCCAGAACACAATTTGCTGCGTTTTGTTCTTGGTTCGTTCTTGCTACGCTCTTCCATTTTGCAGGTAATGTGCATATGTATTTTTTGGCACTTAAGGATTTTATATTACAATGGAGATGGTAGTTCATGTCAAGATATATTATAATGGGCAGATTTTATCTCATACATCAGATGGTATAATATTTGTGTGTAATAATCCATGTTTTTTGGTTTGTTCATCCTATAATAATTTTCGAAGAGCTTAAGAATGTGATTTGTCAAAATGTGGAGCCTACTGTGATGAAAATTGTGAAAAGTATTTTGTATATGCATCCTGTGTTAGTATTTGGAGGGTTTGTACAGTTTCAGACAATGTCTATTATGGATGATGTGAGTCTGCAACAAATGATTTCAATCCATTTAGAAAACATGGGATATGCACCTGTGATCGAGTTGTATGTAGAGTTTGAACAAATACCTTATGTCGTTGGTGCGGTTGAAGAAGTTCAGCCAGATTTGGCATTTAAAGGTTATTACAGCGACAATGAAGAAGAATTTGAAGGCAACTATGAGATACAGGATGCAAATGAAGAAGACGTACTGGAACATGATACGGAATCAAATGTGGCTGATGTAGCCAATGCTCTTGCTAATGAACTTCATTTCCAAGAACCATCCTTCATGCGTGTTTTGGATGAAGATGCCTTGAATGCACCAGAATTTGCTGAAGACATGAACCCCGGTATGTATTAGATCACAATAATTATTGTTATTATCATGACTATAATGAACATTATTACTGTTATCGTTATTAAATTTGATATATGAAAGAAGGTATAGTGAAGTGATTATTCAGGATTGTTCGGTTATATGGTGTGGTTTTTTTTTATGAAAAGTAACTTTAGTTATGTGTTGTTGTTAAAGTGACAGGTCCAACTTTTGTCCCGGGCGGAGAGTTTGCCATTGGGATGGAATTTAATTCCAGAGAGTCCGTGATAAAGGCAGTGAAAGAATATACCATTTCCAGAGGGGTCGATTACTGGGTAAAAGAGTCCGAACCCACTACATTTAATGCACAATGCGTTCAACATAGGGCGAATTGTGCTTGGCTAATACGAGTGAGCTTAATTAAGCGAAAGTTTTGTTGGGTAGTAATAAGGTACAATGGTAGCCACGCTTGCACAAGAGGAACGATTTCTCAGAATCACTCTAAGGTGAACTCAGATATGATAGCTGAAGCAATTAAGCCTTTGATTGAGTCCCACCTTTCAACAAGAGTTGACACCAGGTACGACTGACTCTGTATTTTGCCCCTAATTTGTGAAATGTGATAGAAGCCGGCATTAATTAGTTTTCCATCTATCCTATGGTCATAGTCACTCGGAGTAGATAAATGCCTTGTGCGCAATCTTCTTGATCGCTGAAAAAAATAACACACGGACATTGTTAATAATTTTAAAATATAATGAACATAAATATTGATAACATACAGTAATCCTCAAAATGATTATCATAGGAATAACAAGATCAAGTAATTCTCAAATTAGTCGCTCATGCAATACCTAAATCCAAACAATAATTTAACTACATAGAAATATATAACAACAGCACATTCTGTTTGCTAATAGCTAAATTAAGCAAACTAATAACTAAACAAAACTCTATATTAATATCCACAATAACAATATCACGTAACATGATTACTATTTTAAACTATTAACAACCCCAAACTATATATTTATGTATCATACTTTATCCATAAAAAAATGGTATAAAAATTAGTAAAAACTTACATATTCAGGGTCCTCCTTAAGCTTCTGAGTGATATGTTTCTTCAGCCTCACCATTTCATTTTCCAATCTTCAATAGCTTCTAATAGTCCGTGAACTGCAAATGTACGAAGAAACCTAACTTATTAAAGAAACCCTATATCAATAATAATAAAATTATAGCTTCTAACTAAGCAGTTATCACACAACACTAAACTATATCAATAATAATAAAACTAATTAGGACTATCATTATTCTAAAATACTCATATACATATAAAAAAAATAAAAAACTATATGTCCAATAGCTTCTAACTAACCAGTTATCACACAACACTAAACTATATCAATAATAATTAAACTAATTGGGATTATTATAATTTTAAAACTATTCATAACCCTAATAGATATATATATAAAATAGGGCAAGTTACTTGTTTAAAAAAATTGGCATCTTAAATTACCCATATACACCATTGAGATATATATGATGAGATTGCTCCGTTTGGCTAAATATATAGAATCCGTGAAAGGGTTTAAGGGTTTTATGGGTTTTCATAAAACCCTTAAACCCTGCCACGGTTTTTGTTTAAATTGCAACAAGTAAGAGGAATCCGTGGCAGGGTCCCAAGGTTTCTGGAAAAAGTGACAGCCTGCCACGGATCTTGAAGAGTTATAGCCACACAGTAAATTTGAAGTTGTATAAAAGGAAGAGAGCTAACAATAAATATATCACATATTATATTATCATACAATATTTAAGTCTCAAAATTTTACAAGAAATAATATATGTTCATGCATATGCCAAATGTGCCTAGAGCCATGGAATCTTGAAGAAATGCTTTTTTTTTGCATAAACATATTATATGTAATTATTTATTAGTAATTGGTTCATGTATAATATAAAAATAAAATTAGTAGTAACTATATAAGAAAAAATATATGATTTTTAATGTTATGGATTCCAAATTATGAATTTATTCAAGACCCAGTGGCTCTTGGCGCATTTGGCATTTGCATGAACATATAATATCTCGCATAAAAAACTAGAGAGTTAAATATTTCATGCACATATAATATGCAATGTATTTATTGGTAGTTGATTCATGTATAATATAGCAATAAAAATAATAAAAGGTATAACAAAAAATATATTATTTTCATGACATGAATCAACTACCAATAAATACATTGTTGATTCATGTATAATATAACAATGTATTTTCATGAAAATAATATATTTATTGTTATACCCACTATTATTTTTATTGTTATATTATACATGAATCAACTACCAATAAATACATTGCATATTATATATGTGCATGAAATATTTAATTCTCTAGTTTTTTATGCGAGATATTATATGTTCATGCAAATGCCAAATGCGCATAGAGCCACTGAATCTTGAATAAATTCATAATTTGAAATCCATAACATTAAAAATCATATATTTTTTCTTATATAGTTACTACTAATTTTATTTTTATATTATACATGAACCAATTGCTAATAAATAATTACATATATGTTTATGCAAAAAAAAAGTATTTCTTCAAGATTCGATGGCTCTAGACACATTTGGCATATGCATGAACATATATTATTTCTTGTAAAATTTTGAGAGTTAAATATTGTATGGTAATATAATATGTGATATATTTATTGTTAGCTCTCTTCATTTTATACAACTCCAAATTTACTGTGTGGCTATAACTCTTCAAGATCCGTGGCAGACTGTCACTTTTTCTAGAAACCTTGGGACCCTGCCACGGATTCCTCTTACTTGTTGCAATTTAAACAGAAACCGTGGCAGGGTGTAAGGGTTTTCATAAAACCTTAAACCCTTCCACGGATTCCATATATTTAGCCAAACGAAGTAATCTCATCATATATATCTCAATGGTGTATATGGGTAATTTAGGATGCCAATTCTTTTAAATAAGTAACTTGCCCTATAAAATATAACAAATATATATTCAGTAGCTTCTAACTAACCAGTTATCACATAACCCTAAACTATATCAATGATAATAAAACTAATTAAACCAATACCGTCTATTCAAATTTTAATTAAACTAGTCAATTGATTAACTCATTTATCTCCATTTTACATAGAGTTTAAATTCTATTTTGAAAGAATTAGTCTTTCATCAAGCTAACTTTAATTTTGTATATATAAAAACATATATATCTAACAATAACTCTAACAAATAAAAAAACAACACTAATCAAATCCTAGTGGTCCTACTCCCAGCAGCATCACTTATAATAATCATAATATAGTTAACAAACACTAATTAAAATTCCTAGTGGTCCTACTATCCATAAAATATATGCATCCAAAGAATAATTTAACTACTAAACAATTTTTTTTATCCAACACTAATCACTTTTTTAATCAAACCGTAAACTATATCAATAATAATAAAACATAAAACTAAAATATATATAAAAACAACCACTATATCTTAAGAAGCAACTAATCAATTTTTTTATCCAACACTAATCAATTTTTTTTATCCAACACTAATCATTTTTTTAATCTAACCATAAACTATACCAATAATAATAAAACATAAAACTAATTCAAATTATTATCAATTAAACTATCTCTTTATATATATATATAACCCTAAATACATAATCCTAATATATGTAAAAAAAAAAAAAAAACTTACCTGACCACCTTCTTCTATCTTCAATGGCCTCTGGAGAGTGATGTTGGAAACCCAGTAGTATGTATTCGAGGGAGAGTGACCAAAATGAAATCACACTTGATGTTGATTTCAGGTTACTTTACCCTACTCTTCATCCCAACCGTTGGATGAGGCTTGGTAAAATCCCAGCCATTGGATCTTCGTTGATCCGTGGCTTAAATTTTTTTTTCCTAGTCAACATTGAATGCATCACCGACGCATTGCAGGAGGAGGACAGCCACAGGATTTCAGACGTGGTCTGATTTGAACCCTCAATTCTCTCCATTTTATTTTATTTTTTAAAAATGGGCAATCCGTGGCTGACGGATTCTGCATTAACATCAGCCACACGATGGTTTCCTTCTTTCCATCTTGGCCGTCCACACAATCCGTCGTTCATGGATTCTAAGCTCATGTCAACCGCACGATTCTCCAAGATGTCCCTCTCAGCCATTGGATTCGTTTTATTATTTTTTAAAAAAAGAAAAATAACCAATGCGTCAGTTACACATTGTTAAAGACAGAATGAGACAAAAGACAATCTGTCGTTGACGCATTGTTCTGAACCTTAATTGCAAAACCATATTAACGCAAATTGCCTTCTTTTGAACGTAATATGGGTATACACCCCATGTTAGGCAATATTAAAAATAATTTTCGTCTTGTGAGATCTAACTTGATTTTTGGACTCGCGTCACAGGTAGGTTGATCAAAACAAATCATAAGGGAATGAAGGGATACCAACTTGGCAAATTCTATATAATTTTTCTTCTAATTTTAATTTTTTGCTCTTTGCGTGAAAATTCAACTTAGTCTCTTTGCACCTTTTTTCTCTAATATGTTAAAGTATACAAATATATGGTAATATTTGTATATTTATTTTGGCTAATCTAATTGAATTAAATAATTTATTTTTATGCGAAATAAAAAATTATTTTAATATTAAATAATATAAAAAATAATTCAAAAATAAAATTTTATTTTACATTCTTCTATTTAATATTGACTAAATAACTTGAGTTAATTTAGTTTGGAAAAATAAATTTAAACATAGAATTATTGAAAAACGTATTTTGTGTCCTGTAAAAATTTTAAATAAAAAATAAACACCTACTCTAATCCTTGATATTTTCAATTTAAATAATGTTACCTTTAATAATCCGAAATCATTAATGCTAGGGAGCCAACGTTAGGAAGCTAATAAATATAATTAAGAAAATATTTAATAGTAAAAAAAGAAAAAAAAAATTAATATTGGCTCCTATCCTATGGGCTCCCTAATGGGCTGCAAGACTTTCTCATATTTTATGTGTGTAATTCGTGTATAATTACTAATTAGAGTTATTAATTATATCCGATAAAGAATAATTCCTGAAAGTAAAGTCTGGTTAATTTTCCCGCTGGTTCGTTTAAAACATTAAAATCGGATTTCAATTTCTAATTGTTTGCGCGCCCTCACATACCCGATGGCGCCATCCACCGCCACAGCAGGCACCTCACCGCCGCCGCCGCCGCTAGAAGAGGATCCATCACCACAACACGGCGACAGTTACGGCGTTATCGACGACCCCGACATTCTTTCACTTGACGACGAGGGATTCCCTTCACAGATACCTTACGAAGACGCTCCACCAAACGCCGCCGGCGATACGAGCGGATTCGCCGCCGATTTCTATCGCTGTGGTGCCGATTGGTCCTCGCTTTTGTCGCCGGAGGATCGCAGACACAGCGGCGGTTTCGATTCGGCTCCTTCGGCGAAGAAGTTGAAGCAGGCAAATTTGTTTCAGGTTTGGGGATTCAAACGAAACGGTGGCGTTGAATCTGATTCAGCTTCGTCTATTGAATCTTGCAAACCTAAGCGAAGTGATTTTTTTACTGGTGGAGGCGAAAGCGTTGGTTGTTCTGAGAGGAAGATCGTGAAACTTGAGAATTTAGGTTTGATTTTGCGCGATAATGGGAAAAAGTTCGAGAAATCAAAATCATCTCATAAGAGAAAGGAAAGCCATGAAGGGGTTAGAGTTACGCGTACCTGTCCCTTTTATAAGAAAATTCCAGGTTAATGCCTAAGTTCTTCGCCTTGTTTTTTTCCCCTTTGTTTTTTTTTTTTTAATTATTTATTTATTTATTGAATTCAACAACTTATGGCTTCTTCAATTGGCTCTTTATCTTTTTTGAATTCCAAAGTTGTTTTATTTCAATGCATAATGCCCCATGTGTGGTAGGTTATATAGTGTGTTCTTTGGTAAATCTGTTCTTTGGTTAATATAGGATGATAATTTGTCTTTAAGAACTGTAGTGTGGTTACTTTCAATGTAGATGATGAACTAATTTAGTTTGGCAACTGTTACATTATTGAATCCTTATTGGTTTTTGCAATGAAAAATGAACATTGTAGCAGTCTCTATGGATGTTCTAAATGTAGTTATATATATTTGTTTATCAATGCAGGGACAAGCTTCACTGTTGATGCATTCCGTTATGGGTGTATTGAAGGGTGCTCTGCATACTTTCTTAGTCACTTCCATTCCGATCACTATGGCGGTCTTAGCAAGAAGTGGTCACATGGCCCCATTTGTTGCTCTCCTATTACAGGAAGGCTTATTCAAATGTGTCTCTCGGTAAATCCCTTGTAAGAACTTGGAAACCTTTATAATTTTTTGTGTAAACTCTGTTTGTCTTTATAGTTTTCTTAGTTATAAGGAGCACCTGATAGAGGTTTTAAATTTTGTTTTCGATTGAGTGATTCAATTTTGATAATATTTGTTTGCCATAGGTACATCTATCCTTTGGAATTTAATGTTGAATATGAGATTGATGGTGTCAAAGTGACTTTGCTGGAAGCTAACCATTGCCCGGTGCAGCGTTGATTCACCTTGGCCTCTCAAACGGGCAATGCTATTTGCATACCGGAGACTTTAGAGCTTGTAAACAAATGCAAACTTACCATCTTCTTGTAAATCAACGTGTGAATGTCCTTTATATGGACACTACATATTGCAACCCAAAGTACAAGTAAGACACTGATCTTGTTAAATTTTTGTATAGACCTTGTTATGTTGTTATTATTATATATGATCTTTGTTGTTATGATTCTTAGTGACGATTTTTTGTTCAGTTTCCCTTCCAAGGAAGACGTACTTAGTTATGTTGTCAAAGTTACAAAGAACCAACTTAAAGTGCATCCCAAAACTTTAGTGGTTGTTGGGGCGTATAGTATTGGCAAAGAGTGTGTATATCTTGCAATTTCTAAGGCCCTTGGGGTATGTGGAATTTTTTCCCCAGTATTATATGTCTGAACTATTGTGTGACGTCTATTTATGTCATATTCTCATCAATTTTTCTACTCTAGATTAACTTAGTAGAAGCTTTTAATAACCAGGGTACCTTACTTATAGACTGCTTGAATGTATTGACGCAGGTAAAAATTTATGCAAATGCTTCAAGAAGGCGAGTTTTGCTGGCTTTCGATTGGTCTGAGCTTTCTGATAGTCTGTGTACCAATGGAAATAACACATTTCTCCATGTTCTGCCTATGTCATCTCTCAGAATGCAGGTTTGATATTTTACTGTCATGTTTGAATCTCTAAAGTCTCACTTTATTTGAAATCTTATGATTCACCATCCATGTTTCCTTGTTACATCAGTCTTTAAAGGATTATATGAAGACCTACAAGGAGAAATACACAGCAGTATTGGCATTTCGTCCAACAGGTATCACAGTATTACCCATCTTTTGCTTGCAAATGTTTTATAATTGAGGTCAATATTTTGCATTGTCAGTATGTATTAAACTCATTCCACTTTAATTATAATAAATTAATAATGATATTGTCTTTGCTAATCCCCCACCTTTTGTCTTTTTGGTTATTTTATCAGGTTGGACTTTCAGCGAAAAGATACGCAATAATCTGGAACTAATTAAACCTATTTCCAATGGAAATATTACTATATATGGTAAGATGAGCTTTTTTTTCCGCATTTGAACAGCCACCCTTCATATAAAATAGGATAACTTCCATGCTAATGAACTGCCTCATGCCTTTTCCTAGGGGTTCCCTACAGTGAGCACTCCAGCTTCGCAGAACTGCGAGATTTTGTTCAGGTCTAAACTCCTTTCACTGCTACATGTTTGATAACTTATCTAATGATATTTATGAAATTCTGTATTGTGTCTCATTTGTGTAAGTGAATTTATCTTACTTTTCCACAGTTTTTGAGGCCTGATAAAATAGTTCCAACTGTGAATGTTGGTAATGCGGCTACTCGAGAAAAGATGCAATCTTACTTCCGAGACTGGTTGAAATGTTGAATGGTTAAAAAGCCTTCTCTCTTTTTCAAGAGATTTGGGATTGTAATGAGAGATACTCATTTAATGATAATGGAATTTGCCGGGGGATTTGACATCTATTGCAATCTGCAGAAACTCACATGGATTCTTTTTGGATTGTTAGCCATCATGATAACATGTTTGACCTTACTGCTGCAAATTCAACAACATCTTTTGTTGTCTGCTTGAAAGAAGATCGTCCTGCAGGACTATATGATGAAAACCAAAAGAAGAAACATAGGATGAAAACTCATGCCTTTTGAGATTTGTCTTGATTCTTGAATGAAGCACTCACCCATTTGATTGAAGAATCATAGTTGGTGATTTACTAATTTGTTGGAGGTCACAACTTGAATGCCAAGTTTCCTGCTATTTATCACAATTTTATTTTTATTTTTTAGTATTATTAATTTATTGTACAAGTAATAGTAATTAGATTCTGTATGGCTTTGTTACTGCCACTATAGCTATTTCTGATTGTAAAGTGAGGGATTTACATTGCCAATCATTTGATTGTATTATTTTTGATAGATTACGACGATAGTATAGTTTGCCTTGTAAGATTGGAATGTGACCAAATTCTTCTCAATTCAATCATCTTAACTTTATATTAAATCGCAATTAGGTCTAGAGTATTTGACTGCTCCTAAGTGCAGTATTAGATGATTATTAAGTAAAAATATGTATTCTTTTTTAAATCATGATTTTGAAGAATTTAAGGACCTGCCAAAAACATAGGACACTTTTTTGTTTGTCTATGGTATCCCCCAACCCGACATGTCAATGACTAATTCATCGTAGATCTGAGCTCTATTTAAAGGTCCGTCGCTGGTCAATGAATTGTTGCATATACAAGATGAGATTCGAACTTCCAATACTTATTTAAATAGACTAGTGAGCTGATCATTAGATCATTGGGTTAAAAGATAGGGCACTTTAATTTCAAGATTTTGTTTTTGAAGAACTTTTGGCTATTCAGTTTGGAAAAGTGCAACAAAAAATAAAAAATTAAAAACTGTAAAATCACAAAACTAAAAAGATGAAAATCATCATTAAAAAAAATGCTCGGAAATTCATGAAATTAATTTTGGGAGTTCATGATATAATTTCTTTCTTTCAAGGTCATTATTTTAAAGAGGGGTGGTGGTTTGTTAAAGTTAAAAAAATGGTTTACTTAATTATTACATGGTCACCCTCTCGGAACCACCTCTTGTTCTGAGTACCCCTCTTTTACAAGTGCTGCCCCATGATGTGGAATTTATAACATAACATTTCCTCCGGCTCTACCCTGCGCCACTTCACTTAGGGGCACTTCACTCGGTCTTTTGCCATTCAGAACATTCTTAGGTAGCCCTTTTTGGAGTCCCGACGGCTGCTGAAGGGGATGCTATGTTATGAGCTCTACGTCGAGGGACTAACACCTAAAAAGAGCCCACTCCTCCTCTTCTCTCTCTAAAAACAAAGGGGGAAAACGCATTGCATGCATGTGCTATATAAGATCTGTTAACAGCCGGTAGATTACTTTAAAGTTTAAACACATGGCCGCAGCTTCAAAAGAGGCAGAATTATTGCATATGCTTACATTGGGAATTTTAATCGAATGGATCAACATGGAAAGACAGACACTGAATATAAATAACAATAACATAACATAAAACCCTAAAGCCAAGTGATTTACAAGGCAATACATCTTTCCACTTCGTGAAAAAACAATTCAATGTTTCGTTCATTTTCTTCTGATCATGGCCTCATGGGGCATTGTCAGACATGATTTTAACACAAAAATTTCCCGCATAGCAGAACACTTCAATGTCAACAATTCACCAACAAGATTTAACACAGAAACTACTATGTAAAACTACACACTGACAAGTACCATATGAGGAGCAACTCATTAAATTCAAAATGTTAAAACCAAAGCGAAGAGCTCTTTCTTTTCATCAACAGAGTTAAAAGGCCCCACAAATATATGCAAACTAATGAAAAGAAGCTTAGAAGCAGCAAGCAAATGAATGACTCTTCCACCAACAACAAAAGAGAAAAAAGAAACCTGCCTGACACCAAAAAGCACCTCATGAATATTCAAATTGGCAAAATATATCTGATCCCAACAACAACAACAACAACTACGCAATCTCAATCTCATTAACTAACTATTCCATTTTCCGTATTCACAAGATCAGATTCAGATTCCATAACTAACTCATTTCATTTCATCATAAATTTACCAACAACTAAAATAGCAGTACAGAAATCAAACAAAGTAAGATTCATTTTTCAAGCCTGAGTGCCAGCCAAAGCTTTCATCTGAACAACACTTTGGTGGTTGGCATCTCCAGAGTTAGAATTCGTGGGCAACGCCTCATACGATCCGAGCCTCCTGGCGCCCACGCTCTTCGCAACTATTGCATACGTGGCAAACACAACAACCACAACGAACACCACCTGAAGAAGAAACGCAAGGTCGAGAATCGCCACAGCTCTCAGCTTCGACTCATCCAGATCACACTGCGTGGATCCCTCAACGCCATTAACGACATCAAGAAGCCGGTGGCAGCCTTCCGGGATGAAGGCATCGACGTGGAGGGAAAGCCCCGTCTGGAACGTCCAGAGCCCCCGGAGGATGAGGGCGGCGGAGAGGGAGGCGTCCGCGGAGAATAGCTTCGGCATGGCGGCGAGGATGAGGCAGAGGAAGGACATGATAGCGGAGAGGCGCGCGGCGACGAGGAGGCAGTGCGCCTCTATGGCGGAAGTTTGGAGCGAGGAGGCGGAGGAGGAGGAGGAGGCGTGGAGGGCGAAGAGGGCGGAGGAGAGGGCGAAGAGGAGAGAAGTGTCGAAGGAGTCGGAGAAGAAGAGGAGGAGGAGGGAGAGGAGGAGGAAGAGGAGGAGGAGGGTGGCGGAATGGAGGGAGGTGAGGCGGTGGACGGGGGTGTGGCCTTTGAGTAAGGGGTCAGGGTAGAAGGAGAGGATGAGTTGGTGGATGATGGAGAGGAAGAGGGAGAGGATGGTGAGGTAGATGGGGAGGTGGCGGAGGAGGGTGGTTGGGAATGGGAGTGGGTGGAAGAGCTTGGCGGCGTAGGTGTGTGGTGATTTGAGGTAGTTGCGTGTGGTGGAGATTAGGTTGTACAGTCCCAGTGACACTAGGGCTGACGACGACATCATGTGGTACAACACCGTCGTCATCTTTCTTTTTTTAGTTTAATTCTGTAGGGACTGAAGAAGATGAAGAAACATGAATGAGGTCTTTGTTTTTGCAGAAGAATGGGGGGGTTCTGCTTCTGCAAGGGAACGGAGAGGGGGACAGGGGTGCCTCAGAATTCAGATCTTGATCTTCATTTTAATTTTGACCCCTTCTTCTTTTTCGTTCTGCTGCACTGCTTTAAACTTTAGACTTTCGGGTCAAAAATTAAAAAAATGAATCCATCTTTCTGAGGCAATGGAGGATCTCATCCCCTTTTCAGACTCGGTTTAAACTAGTGCTATTGTCCAAGAAAAAAAATTAAACAAGTGCTTATTATTATTATTACTACTATTATTATTATTTTCCATTAGATAATGTTTTACTAATAATTAATAAAAAATTAAAATATTGATTTGAGAAAAACGTTACACTTCATAAGTTCAAATTCTTTATAAAGCTAAACTTCTTTTTCATTTATTCATAAATTTTTTTTGGGCTCCCTCATAAAATATTATTTCTTCTGATTTAGACGGGCTCTTAACTCTTTAAGGCCCAATGGGACGTGTTGCCTATTCCGTTGAGGACTTCAACAAAGGCCCGATTAAATCATTTCTTACATGTATGACAAAAAAAAAAAACATTTCTTACTGTTGGTGCGAAATTTGATTTTTGATTGATAGATGAGAATTTCGACTCAAAATAAATGAAGACCTCGAGAGATGATCAGACGGTCTCAAAAATGACTCCCAAGATAAAATCATAGTGTTTTTTGACAACTGATGTATGTGTGTCGGAGGAACATGATAGAAGAAAATACATGAAGATCATGAGATTGTCCCTTATGAAGATAGGCTGTTAATATATGAGTCGGAGATCATAGTTGAAATGGCATGGTGACTAGGCCTCTGCCGAAGACAGAATGTGTTGATTTGACTTAGATTATTTGACAAGTGTCAAAGTAGAAATGACTCTCCTATATAAAGATGACTTTGTTCAACATTTAGAGAATTCATGAAAATGATAGAATGAATAAAGTTGTCGAAGTCGAAGACAGAGAAGTTGGGAGAGTCGAAGTCGAAAATGTATTAGCAGTCAAAATCGAGAATATAATGCAATCGAAGTTGAGAATACATCAGCACGTGCTTAATTAATTGATCTTATCTAGAAGAAGCAACTGCATATTTGTAGGGAGTATTACTTTGTCTCTAAGCAGAAGGTGGGTTTGCTTACTTGAAGACCAAGGATCAAGAGTAACTCCCAAGCAAAACGTGGGTGTGTTTACTTGAAAACCAAGGATTATGAGTAACTCCCAAACAAGCCTAAAAGCCCAATAATTGAACTGAAATGTTTGCCTATAAATAGAGAAAGTCTATACACTTGAAGGGAGCACTTTTCTTCTACCTCATAACCACAAAACTCTCCAAAAATTCCCAGTCTCCTCAGACGTACGGAAGCCAATGGAGTACAAGTGCAACATATGAGTAAGGAGGTGTTCATCTTTTTCTTTTCTGTCATTTATGTTCTTGTCAAATTTATTTCATTATCATTCCCTTTCATTTCATTTCAATTTCTGTAATTTCCTTTAGTTCATTTTCAGTTCTTTGATTTTAATCTTCATTTTCATTAAGTTTTTTTTTCAATTTCTGTTTCAGTCGAAGTTTTTTTTCTCAAGTCCTGTCAAGTCGAAGTACATTTATTGTCAGTTACTTTTTGTTTCAGTAGAAGTTTCTTTATTAAGTCCTGTCGAGTCGAAGTTCATTTTTTCAGACTTGTAATTATTTTGAGTTTGTAATTACTTCTTTGCTATCAATAAAGCATTTACATTTTCTGCACCAAAGCATTTGAACACCATTTTAGTCTAAAATTGGGGTCGAACTCATATTTTCTATTTTTAGAGGAGTCACAACCCGCTCCCCAACTAGGCGACTACGAGATTGTGATGCAAGCTTGGTTGACATTTTCTGTCGAAATTGAACAAAAATCGAGCGAAACACTTACATAATTTCTTCAAATATCTGAAGAGGGTTTAGTTAAGAAAAAAGAAAAGTATATATATATATATATATATATATATATATATATATATATATACCAGAAAA
>JASCZI010030277.1:119508-132288 GCA_036250425.1 Stylosanthes scabra
TCCTTATAGTTTTACCAAATTTTTAGTTAGATCCTTATAATTTAAAAGTTTGCAATTGAGTCTTTATATTATAAAAAAAAATTCTCAATTAAGTCATTGCCAAAAAAATATGAAATATTCATTTTTGTGTTTGGTGATGAATTGTGAAAGATAACTACTAGTAAGAACAGAAACTACCTTCCCATGGGCAATGGCTATTTCGATATCTGGGAATGTCTCTTCAAGAAAATACATTACATCTTCAAGTCCTGTAACAGAAATAGTTGAGAAGAAAACAATCAACACAGAAAAGAAAAGAAAAAAGTAAATTAACAAATACATGTTAAAAGCACCATTATGCACCATGATGCATAATTCCTTTTATGTCCATGATTGTCGTCTCATATTAAAATTCATAAGCTTATCTTTCTTTAACATATTCAAAGTAAATTTATTCACTGTGATAGTAACTACCTTTTAACTTAAGTCAATGGGACATTTTTCTAATTATTGGGATTAACATCAATTTCTTAATACTATTTACTTATATGAGCAGAGGTGAGCTTCACTGGAGGGAACTGAACATACCATTAAGAAGATGAAATCTATTTCTTCTTTAGTATAACAAGTTCAGATTGAAGGAAATAATAATAATTAATCAGAGTTTTCAAGTGAAGTTATTGTATGCCCTCAAAGTGGATTTAAATATCAAGGTTGTAGGTTGAAGCTGCAAAACATTAAGTTAACCAATTATGTTTACACTACTGAAAATTCTAACAGTTACATTATGTAAATAAATGAACAAATTATTCATGAGAATCACATTAGCATACAGATAGACATTATGTAAATAAATGAACAAATTATTCATGAGAATCACCTTTAATACGTGGCAGAACATAAAAAACTTGACCACCGCGGTCGAGCTCATACTTGATGGCCGATATTACTCTATCCTTACTGAATGCAGAAAGGTGAGTCTTGATGGGAACTCTTTCCGGAGGTGGAGTTGTAATTAAACTGAAATGGAAATTAACAAATGCTCAGATTAGTTGACCTTAACTGATCTTATTCTTTGGTTAGTGCAAGTTTAACGGAAAATGCCATAAGACAAAGAAGGAGAAAATAAATTTGTTAATGCTAATTACCTAGCATCACGAAACCCTGTCAAGGCTAAATAAAGGGTTCTCGGGATAGGGGTTGCAGATAGAGTTAGTACGTCCACAGAAGTTTTAAAAGAAGCAATCCTCTCCTTCTGTTTGACACCAAACCTCTGCACAATGCATAACTCAATTACTTAGAAGGAAAAAGTGATAGGAATGTAGTTGCAAGGGAAACAACTATTGACAATAATTGGCAAACCTGTTCCTCATCAACCACAAGCAGGCCGAGTTTGTTATATACAACACGATCTCCAAGAAGCGAGTGAGTTCCAACAATAATGTGCAGGTCACCATTCTTAATCTTGTCCAACTGTTGTTCTTTCTCCGCTCTGGTCTGCAAGTAGTGATAAATCACATAGTCTAAAATCACAGACATGTTGCTAATTATTCATAAATATCCACCAAGATATTGATAACATTTGCCCTTTATAAATACAGAAGCCAAACCAGAAGAAAGAATCATTCGCGTAAAAAATGAGTAGGCAATGAAATATATATCAGGCCTAGAGATAACATTATAATTTATGGATATTTTCAGAAATGTTGTGAAGCAGACTTATGTGACTTAGCCTTAGATAGAGACTCTTAACAAATTCAACTTGATGAAAGCATATTGTTATTCCTATTTGACTATGAAATAAGTTAAACTATTTTAGTGAAATGTCTTCTCAATCTCCACGTTTTATAAAATTAGATGTATTTGAGTATTTAACAATAATAAAAATGGGTAAAAGAGAAAACTCAGGCATACCTGAAACCTGCTTAGCAGTCCAACTTTAAGATCAGGATATACAGAAAAGCGTTCAGATATAACATCAAAATGTTGTTTTGCTAGAACTCTAGTTGGTGCCAGAATCATTGCTTGCTTTTTAGCTGAGACAACACAGTGGATAGCACGTAGTGCAACCTCGGTTTTACCAAAACCAACATCTCCACAGATTAATCTGTCCATTGGAGTTTCTCGCTCTGTCAAATCCCTCTCAACATCAATAAAAGCCTGGACAGATAGAAAGATACGTATTTAGAAGAGCTGGAAATAACTCATAAGCATCATATAAACATGTCATTGAAACAAATATGAATATGTATATTTACAAATGCTAATTCATCGTGAATGCCCTGAACAGAACATGTAATTATGTAAAATTTTATATAACAAATTAAAATTAGAATATAAAATCATAATTAACAAGTCCCCTTCCATCTAAAAATATAGCATTTGCTAAGATGTCACCTGTTGTTGATCAGGAGTAGGCTTATAAGGAAATTGAGACGCAAATTCAGTCAAAGCATGACTTTTAGGGTATGGCGGTCTTCTCTGTTTGAGCCTATGTAGATAGAGCTCCATCAAGTCAACAACCATCTTCTGTATCGCCACCTTCCCCTTAACCTTTCTTTTCTCCCAACTACTAGGATCATTTAACTTGCTCAATGTCCTAGGTCTTTTGTTCTCGTTTGGACTGCCAACACACACAAAAATTTGACGCAGTCATGACCTAGAGCTTATTATTACATCACTACTCACTAGTCATGATTAAACATATTAGCTTCTCGAGAAGAGCCTTAACAGGGTGAAAAGTGTGTGCATCAAAAGAAATTATGACACATTTATGGTTCTTGTAAAATGCAAAATTCTCAATCTCAACCATCAATGACCATGATTGTGCACTTTCTATCTACCAAAATGTCTAGATAACTGCCTTGTTCTATATATATGAATCACATTACAATAACAAAAAAGGTAAGAGTAAGAGGGCGAGGAAAACTCACAGACTATATCTATAGAGCATTTTCGATGCCTGCTTAAGAGGAAGCTTCGCCATCCCATCAGCATACTCTATGAAAACATACTCAGTAGGTTCCGTAGAATTCTTCGGAAGATCCAACCTGATCCCAACAAACCTCCCAATACCAACCTTCTTGTGAACAACATAGTCGCCGGATTGAAGCGTATAAGGGTCCACCTTGTAGCTGAAGGTACCATCTTTCCCTTCCTTCCTCTCACCCTTCAGCTTCTGCAGCCCCCTCTGCTGCTGCTCCTTCACCATCTGTATGTACCTAAAATACACATATACTCAATTTCATAACCTAAAGTTTCCTTATTTAAATTAACATCCATAAAGTAACTTTGAGCTGATTTTCTATTGTCTCCCAAACAAGTCATATGTATGATGTATCAAATATCATTATCTTAAACCTCTTCAATGCAAGGCTAATTCATATGGCACTCAATACTTATATGTGGAACATAGTATGTACCTATCAGCCTCCTCTGAGTCCATTACAGTTCTTGAAACCTCCCTGCCACCGTAGTCGCGGCGAATCCTCTCGTTGAGAAGGGCAATTGGGTCATTCTCAAGCTCATTCTTTTTCTCTGTTCTAGGCCCCAATTTTGAAGGGGAAGAAGAAGAAGAAGGGGCATAGACACCTTGTATATAGAATGCATTGGTGGGAAAAAGCAAAATGCTTTTCTTCTTTGTGTGAAGGGCTCTATGGTGCAAAGGGCGGGTGAGAATGAAGAGTTTCCATGTTTTGGGGGAAGAATTGAGCTTGGAGATAAGGGGTGTGGAAAAATGTGGAGTTGGAAGGAGTGAAGAAGCCATTGAAAGAGGAGAGGAGAGTGAGAGTGGTGTGAGGTTTTCAGAGGATCATTGGAAAAGTTTGAAGCTTTGTGAAGAATGAATGAATGAATGGAAATGAGAAGATAGAATAGAATTGAGAGAGAGAGAGAGAGAGATGAATGTTGGAGGTTTTGGAGGGGTTTTGCCGGAACAGGGAAAAAATATCTTTAATCTTTCAGCTTTAATATCAGAAATATTTTGTCAAATCATTTTTTGTGGGTTCAGATAAGACTTAAGACTTTGCGCACGATATTCATTTTCTTTTCTTTTATTCTTTAGTAATGTATTTGGGTTCCACGGAAAATTTTATTTAATTTAAATTAAAAATATCATTTAATATTATTAATTATTAATTATATATAAGAGAATTAAAATAGTATATAGTTTGGAAGTTGAAATAATAATGGATATTAAAAAGGCATGATTTTTTTGTGTTTTTTTTCATTTATAAAAATATATTCATCATTGTTTTGTATATTTTTATCATCAACAATGCTATACAACCAGCATTAGGGAGCTTTCAGGAGCCAATAACTAAATTATATCTAAAATTTAAAAAATTATTCTCCAAAATTAAAAAAACGTATTATCTAAACATACTAAAAATGATCACCCACATAATATATAAATTATCACTTGTAATTCATCTATCATCACCATCAAGAGCATTGGCTCTCAAATATATTGGTATGCAAGACTTTTTCTTTTATCCCATATCTCTGTTTAATATCCCGTCAAAATGGGGCAAACTCGTCAAGTAAAATCTATTTACCCGTCTAAGACAGGCGAATTTTTCCAAAAAATGATAACTACTCTTTTGGTCATTAAGGTTTTGAGGCAAAATTAAATTGGTCCTAAACGTTTTTTTTTTTACAAAACTACTTTATTTTTCCGTTCATTGTATGAAAAATTAAATTATAAAATTATTTAATATTACTGTTAATTATATATAAAATAATTAAAATAGTATATAATTTGTGAATATGAATAATAATGGATATTAAAATATATGTATTTTTTTTCTTTCACTATTTATAAAATATGTGTCAATCACTATTCTGCATGTTTCTATCATGAATCTCTATTTAATATGATTGTTAAAATAGGTCGAACCCGTCGAATCAGTCTTATTTACCCATCTAAAAAACGGGTTTTTCCAAAAGAATTATGCCCGTCAATAGGGATGACAATGGATTAGGTTAGCGTCGGTAATCAAGTACCCATACCCATTCAGGCCGTCCTGAACATTTATATATTGCGCCATTTCTTACTCCATTACCAACAAATATCTAAATTTTTACCCTATATCTAAATCCATATGTATATATACTTGTCTCATAAACAAAACACACGGTATATATATGAAAATAAACAAACGAAAATAAAATAATTAATAATATTCAAAACATAATTAATTATGATTAAAAAGGACACCGAAAAAACTTATGATTTTTTTTTGGTGTCTAAAAAAAAACTTATGATTTATAAAATAAAAAATTATTTAATTTATAGCATCTAAAACCTTTTAAATTACTAAAACAATCATAAAATTATACATAAAATTCTACAAAATTAAATTTAACTATATTTATTAATTAACATATGGGGCATGGAGGGATAGGTAATTTGGCGAGTCAGCCATTACCTATACCCAAATAGAACTATTAAACATATATCACACAAACTCGGCAATATTCATTCAGTCGTTAAAAAAATTACCCTCCATTCAGGGCAAGGCAGGTTGGGTCGACTCGATTTTGGACATGACAAATTACCATCTCTACCCGTTAAAGAAAACAGGCAAAACATGTTAATCCTAATTAACAGGTGAAAATGGTGAGTTATGCTCCGCCCATTTATATTTTATTTTCTTAAAAAATAATTAATACTATTTGCTATATATTTTTTAATTTGACCCAAAAAGTCAATTTACCTTAAAAAAATTTATTTTTTCAAGGATTTTTTCTAAGGAAATGGCATCTTTTGTCAAAATTTTTATTTTTAGAGTTAAAAATTGATTTTTTTTAAAAGTAATAAACAATTAATTAAATGGGCGAACCCGTTTAATCCGTTAGGCTAGCCATAAACAGGTTATGCTAAAAAATTTTAAGTCGTGAACAAATAGATCAGCCTACGCTTTTAATTATCCCAACGAAAAAGATGGATACCCAATTATATCTACATATATTACATTAAAAAAATAGTGTTATACAATTCAAATATAATTTAGGGTAACTTTTTGTCCCTAACATTTTTGAAAAATTTCAAAAATACCCTTAACGTTTAATTTGATTCAATTTAACCTTCAATGTTTTCAATAACTTTCAATTATACCCTTATTTTTCAAATCTATTAAAAATCTATTTGATATACCAAATTTACCCTTCTTGTTATCTTCTTCCTCTTTCACCTCCATGGTGAAAAAAACCAGTAGCTCCACCCCCATTCCACCACCACCTATAACAAAGCTTTCACTCCACCATGACTGCCACCATCAATATCCCCTTTACAACTATTACCACATCTGCATATAATAATTTTTTTTGGATGATTAGAGTGTGAGAAGCAAAGTTACATACAGAAAGAAAACAACTAAAGAACACTAACCAAATTAGAACAGATCCTAACTACCACACACGCCCAGCAGAAATCACCAGGATATATAGGGGCACTAAACACCAATACTAGCCCCCATAAAATTTGGCCATCATGGCAGATTGGGGACAATGTGTAAACCCACACCCTTTTACTTGACGATTATGGATGCAAGTTGAATTTGTTAAATTTTATTGAAAAAAAAAGGATTAGTATACCACAATATGTTTAGAAACAGGTGATTGGGGAACAATAAGCTACAACTTCGTCTCTCTTCTTTGAGGCTTGAATTGCAATAATAATAATGTGTTGATGTAGTGATAGTTGTAAAAGGAGATGTTGATGGTGAAATAGGGGTGAAGCTACTTTTTTTTATATTTTTTTTTGAGGTGAGAGAGAAAGAAGATGATATAAGGGGTAAATTTGGTATGAAAAGTAGATTTTTAATAAATTTGAAAAATAAGGGTATAATTGAAACTTATTGAAAATGTTGAGGATAAAATTGAATCAAATTAAACATTAATGGTATTTTTAAAACTTTTCGAAAACGTTAGGGACAAAAAGTATACTTTACCCTATAATTTAATAGGATCTAATATACATATTAAATATACATACACGTTAAATGAAAATAAAACTAAAACAATTTTCAATATAATAAAACAATATAATTCTTAATAAATTCACATTTATAAAAATTTGGTGAGTTCTCAAACGATAAATTGATAAAAAAAAAATCAAATAAATTGATTAGCTAAAGATGTATAAATTAATTATATATAGGGCCATCA
Source organism: Stylosanthes scabra (assembly GCA_036250425.1). NCBI lineage: Eukaryota > Viridiplantae > Streptophyta > Magnoliopsida > Fabales > Fabaceae > Stylosanthes > Stylosanthes scabra. The sequence continues at coordinate 126,658 of JASCZI010030277.1, forward strand.
AAACGAATCGAACTCATCGAGCCAACCCAATCAATCATTAACAGACGTACTTTACCCAGAAAGGCAGAAAGATTAGGTGCGTTGAAAACGCGGGCTAAACAAATGAGTCTGATTAATCTAGAAAAAATGTCTGCTTAAACAGATATCTCGTGGGCTAACTTTTTAGCCAATTTAAATATTTTAAATTATTTTTCAAAAAAATTAACATAGTGGAGTCTAAAATCTAATCATATTTAAAGTTTTTTCCTTTAAAAATGTTGTTTTGTGTAAAAAAAATTTAGAGTTTAAAATGAGATTTAATTTTTTGAAAATAAATAAAAAACATTCTAACCTATTTAACACGTCGGGTTGGCTATGAACGATCCAGATTCAAAAATTGTATTCCGTGAATAAAGCGGGTTTAAAAGAGTAGACCTAAATTAAATGGGTCGGGCTAATTTGTTTGATCGACTGTAGTTGCCCAGGCAACTCCTGCTGCACATCCTCATTAAAAGTCACGTGACACACTTAAAGGGGAGCCCATTTTGGTCAATTTCTAAATCATTTTGGAGCATTTTGGAGGCCCAATTAATAGGCAAACATGGGGGAATCACTCATAGGTGACTCAAGGGTATCAAATCAAGTTTTTATCTTATTTTTCATAGGGTTCTTATGTTCATATTTTTTTTAATGAGAGAAACTCCAACTTCTCTCTAGAATTTTTAGTTTCAATTTCAATTCTCTCTTCAATTCTCACTTCCAATTGTTCTTAGGACCCATATTGTTGGATGGGCTCCCAATAACAAGTGGGTCCAAACCCAATAATAATAATAACTATAATAACAATAATAGAAGAAAGAAAGAATAGGTTAGTGAGTGAAAAGAGAGAATTGAAGGACAGAGGGCGTATGTTCTCATGAGCGGCGCCGAAGAGAAGAAGAATTTGGGGAAAAGAATGGTTCCAAAGTGCACATCTTGACTTGGTAAACTTGCTCCATTTCTTATGAGATTTCAGTATGTTATTCCTGGTGTAGTGCTGAACATTAGGATATAACCTGCTAGTGTTATTACATTCTCTAGTGTCTGATTTGAGATATCCACTTTGTGGAGGGTTTATGTTGATTCCATCCGTTGTGATGATGTATTTTGTTGATTGTTGAGATACCCTAGTGCTACTAGGAGGATTAATTGTGTACCCATTATTATTGATAGTGGAAGATTTTACTGGACTAGGTCCCGTGGGTTTTTTGTCCCTCTTTTGGGGGTTTTCCCATTATAAAAATTCTTATGTCTCTTGTTCTTAATTTCTGCATATTATCTGCTGCTTGAAGTATCTTTGATGTTGCATATTTAATTGCACAGATTATGGGAAAATTATTTTGGTGCTTCCACTGTGGTTCTAGTTTGAACCTGAATTTTTCCAACAAAGTAGTATCAGAGCCGATGGTTGATCGATCTGGTTTTAAGGAGTATTTATGAGAAGCATCGAAAGTCTTCTCGACAAGGTGGTTCGAGCGGCGAGTCCAGTGGTTTGTGCGGCAGTGTGATGGACGAATACTCGAAACGTGTTGAAGGAGCTAGGGGAGATGTGCTCAATGTAGACACTCACACTTACTTGAGGGGGAGATTGTTGAGGTTCAAGTGTGAGTGTGCACTAAAGTTAGTCAGTGATGAGTTTATAAGATGAGAGACTCATTTACTTGACACCTTAAGGTTTTGAGTTAGATGTGGTATCTTCTCATCTTGTGTTCCCTCACTTGGTTCCTCCCTAAAGTCTCTCTCCGACGGTTTTGCTCCCCACGGTGGCCCAACAATGTGGTAGTAGAGCTTTGGTTGTTTATTCTATGCTGATTAAATGGAGGAAAATACACATGTGCCAAATATGGTCGAATTGGATTCCAAAAATTACTCTATTTGGAAGACCCTCATGGAAGATATGATGTATAGCAAGGACTTGTATGATCCTATTGAGAGAGATAAAGCCAAAGGTACTAAGTCTGACGTTGAATGGAAGAAGTTGCATCGGAAGGCAGTTGCTTTGATTAGGCAATGGCTTGATCTCAATGTGTATCCGCATGTTGACACTGAAACTAATGCCCAGAAGACGTGGGACAAGTTGAAGGAGCTGTATGAGCAGAAGAATATGCAGAACAAAGCTTTCTTGATTAGAAAGCTGGTTAATATGAAATACACTGAAGGTAAATCAATGCCGGAGCACTTGAGTATTTTTCAAGAGACTGTTAATCAGTTGACGAATAATGAGATCACTTTGAGTGATGAGTTGCAAGCCTTGTTGTTGCTTAGTTTTCTACCTGATAGTTGGGAAGTTCTGGTTGTGACACTGACTAACTCAGCTCCAAAAGGAAAGTTGATGTTGTCAATGGTAAAAGAGAGCATGTTGAATGAAGAAGCCAGAAGAAAAGAGCAGGGTTTGATCAATACCTCCTCCCAGTCAGAAGCACTTGTTTTAGAGTCAAGGGGGAGAAGCCAATCTAGAAAACCTCACAGTACTGACAGGTCAGAGAGCCGAGGCAAATCAAGAGGAAAGTCCAAGCCACCAAGAAAGAGTTCACTTTCACTTGTCATCATTGTGGCAAGCCAAGGCATATTAGAAGGAATTACAGGTTCTTGAAAAGAGAACAGTCAAGGGGAAGACCAGGTGAAGACAAAGGTAAAGAAAGTGATAATGAAACAGTTGCTATTGTTTATGATGATGTTCTTATCACTTATGATGAAAATTATGTTAATCTTGTCTGTGATGATTCCACTTGCATTATGGATTCTGGTTCCTCATGTCATGTCACTTCGAGGCATGAATTTTTCACTTCGTATACTGCTGAAAATAAAGGGGTGTGTGACATCATTGGTATGGGAGACTTGTGGCTTGAAACCAGCATGGGATGCAAGTTGCAGCTGAAGAATGTTAGGCATGCGCCAGATATGCAGTTCAATCTGATTTCAGTGAAGGCATTGGACCAAGAAGGGTATTGCACTTCCTTTGGTGCTGGAAAATGCAAGATTACCAAATGGGCTCTCATTGTTGCTAAAGAAGGCAATACCCACTCTACTCTCTACCGGTTGCAAGCAAAGTTGTGCAAATAAGAGGTGAACGTAGTTGATGATCCCTCTTTTGATTTATGGCATATGCGTCTTGGTCACTTGAGTGAGAAAGGACTCAACGTGTTAGTCAAGAGAAACTCACCTCCAGTGAAAGGTACAACTTTACATACTTGCACTCATTGTTTTGTTGGAAAACATGCTAGAGTATCATTTCATAGTTCTGGACCTCATAGGAGATCACATATTCTAGATTTAGTTCACACTGATATTTGCACTATGGATTCTAAAACACTAGGAGGTGCATCATATTTTGTTACTTTTATTGATGACTATTCTCGAAAAGTGTGGGCTTTTGTTTTGAAATCTAAAGACCAGGTGCTCGATGTCTTCAAACACTTTTATGCAAGTGTTGAAAGAGAAACATGAAAGAAGTTGAAATGTGTTCGAGCAAATAATGGTGGTGAATACAGGGGTCTGATGAGGAGGTTTTTGACAATAATTTCATGCTTAAAAGGATACCCTCATCAACGCTTTTTCTACATAATTGCTAGTGATTGACCAATATTTTCAATCTCTTGCATATTTGTGTCCTTAATTGATTAGTTTTTTAAATTAGCATCCATGTATATAAATTGTTTGAATCTTCTCCCACTTGGTGCCTTGATGTGTGTGCTAGTGAATTTCAGGCCCAAAGTGTAGAGGAAGAGCCCAAGGGAAGCTAAGAAGAACAAGAGAAGCAAGGAGAATGGACAAAAAGCAAAAAAAAAAAGCCCAATCCAGCATTGACCACGCGCCCTCAAGATGGCGGCGCGCCCGCGCCCCCTTACCTAATGGGAAAGTTTCCGTTGGTGGCGCGCCCGCGCCACCCTATTTCGTAACCTCCAAGACAAGGACATTGCGCGCCCGCGCGGCGGCGGCAGAACTCACTAAAATGAAGGCTATTTTGGGGATTTCACTTTTCCGGGCCTTGGCCCATCCATTGCTCAAGCCCTATTCGACCTATATGGGGGAGGAATAGCTGAAGCACAACAAGCATTCTCTCATTTCATCAATTTTAGCCTTAGAATAGTTTTAGGAGATTTTTGGGAGAGTTCTCCATCTCTCTCATTTTCTCTAGTTTTCTCTTCTTTGTTCTTCACCTCTAGGAACCCCATTACCAACCAAACTCTACTTTTACTACTTGTTTTGTGGATACTTGTTCTCTTTAATTAATGCAATTCTAGTTTCTCCTTCTATTTTGCTTTCCTTTACATATTGCAATTTCTAGTTTATGTTTATGCTCTTTTATGATTCTCTTGCTCTTGGTTGTTGATTTACTATATTGGTTCTATTGTTAGTTTATTTTCCATACTTGTTACCATGTCTTCATTTCTTGCCTACCAAGTGTTTGATGTTTTGTTTGCTTTAATTATGGAGTAGTGATCTTGGGCTATGGTCATGGGTTGAGGTGTGGATGATCCTAGCCACTAGTCCCTAAGGAAAAGATGGGTTAATCATTGGGTTGATACCGTTCTATAGACGTCAGGCTTTTGCTAGTGAGAGTGAGTCCTTAATGAGGTGAACATGGATGATTTATCCATGTTCCAAAGACCTAGGACCGTTGCACTAGAGTACGAGAAGCCTGAGACTTATGGAACGGTGTTGATCTACCTGCTTTACCATTTGGTAGAGTGTGGCTCCGTGGGTTACGTGACAACCATCTAGAATTGGGATTAGTGGTGTTCATGGGGACACATGATATCTTGATCCATGACCAAGCACCTTTCTTTATCAATTTCTCTCTATATCTCTCTTAATTTCCATTCACTCACACACAATTGCAACCCCTGTTTTTCTCACAACCAAAATCATCCCTTGCGTTAACTCGTTAGGAGAACGACCCGAGTCCCATACTCGGTATTTTTGAACTGGTTGCAAGCTCTTGTGACAACTCATCTTTTGACGAGCCCCGTCCTTGCTCGCGACATAATCTATTTGGATTCCCCTACAACGATACCTTCTTGTTTTCAAAGAAAATGGAACTCGGGATTAACCTTGTTGCGATGCCTCGGGAGGACGCTTATCAGGGTCCGTATGAAGAGTATTGCAAAGGACATGGAATCAAGCTTGTTCCTAAGACTCCTCAGCATAATGGAGTTGCAGAGAGAATGAATCGCACTATCAATGATAGAGTCAGATGTATGCTTTCTCATGCAAAGTTGCCAAAATCCTTTTGGGTGAAACAATGAGGACTGCAGTAGATGTAATCAACCTTTCTCCTTCAGTTCCACTAGGTTGGGATGTTCCAGAGAAAGTCTGGAGATGGAAAGATATTTCTTACAGTCACTTGAGAGTGTTCGACTGCAGGGCTTTTGTTCACATTCCAAGAGATGAAAGATCCAAACTTGATGGGAAGTCAAGGCAGTGTATTTTCATGGATTATGGTCACAAAGACTTTGGTTATAGGTTATGGGATCCTAAGATCAAGAAAATCATCAGAAGCTGATATGTGATTTTTCTTGAAGACCAAACTATTGAAGATTTTGAGAAGACAGATAAGCCAACAACAACTGTTAGACGTTGTGTTGATGATGAGCCTAGTTCTTCCACTAG
>JASCZI010030277.1:132298-143563 GCA_036250425.1 Stylosanthes scabra
TCTCTTGATGGGGAGATGTACAAGTTGATAATGATGGTGATGATCCTACACGTCAACCTGAGGTGCTAGATGCAGAAGTTCCACTAGATGTAGAAGAACCTCTAGTTGAGCCTCAATTGAGAAGATCTACTAGAGAGCGTAATCCCTCTCAGAGATACTCTCCTCATGAGTATATGATGAACACTGAGATTGGGGAACCAGAGAGCTACCAGGAAGCTATATCTGATGAGCATAAGGAAGACTGGTTGAAGGCCATGCAAGACGAAATGAAATCCTTGCATGAGAATCATACCTATGAGTTGGTGAAGTTGCCAAATGGTAAGAAAGTTTTCAAGAATAAATGGGTGTTCAAGCTGAAAGTAGATGAGAATGTCTCACAACCAAGGTACAAAGCTCGGTTGGTTGTGAAAGGCTTTGAACAAAAGAAAGGTATTGACTTTGAAGAGATTTTCTCACTGGTGGTGAAGATGTCCTCTATTCGGGTTTTGCTTGGGTTAGCAGCTAACTTGAATTTGGAGGTTGAACAGCTTGATGTGAATACTGCATTTCTTCATGGTGACATAGACAAAGAAATTTACATGGAGCAACTAGAGGGTTTCGCTGTTAAAGGAAATGATCAGCTTGTTTGCAAGTTGAAGAAAAGTTTATATGGGCTGAAGCAAGCTCCAAGACAGTGGCACACGAAGTTTGGTTCCTTTATGGACCATCATGGGTATAGTAAGACCTCTTCTGGTCACTATGCTTATGTCAAGAAATTCTCTGATGGTGATTTTATATTTTTCTTACTTTATGTTGATGACATGCTGATTGTTGGTCATGACACAAAGAAGATTGAAAGTCTGATGAAAGACTTGAGCAAATCGTTTGCTATGAAGGATTTAGGTCCTGCAAAGAAGATCCTTGGCATGAGTATTACTCGTGACAGGAAGAATGAAAAGCTGTGGTTATCGCAGCAGAAGTACATTGAGAAGGTTTTAGAGAGGTTTGGCATGAGTAATTCCAAACCGGTCAGTACTCCACTTGCTAGTCATTTCAAGCTGAGTTCAAAGCAATGTCCTGCAAGTGAGAAGGAAAAAGAAGAAATGAAAAAGATTCCATATGCATCTGTGGTTGGTAGTTTGATGTATGCTATGGTTTTCACCAAGCCGGATATTGCTCACGCAGTTGGAGTTGTTAGTCGTTATCTCTCTAATCCTGGTAAAGATCACTGGCAAGCAGTGAAGTGAATTCTCAGATACCTTAATGGTACTTCTAAAGTATGTTTATGCTTTGGGAGTGGTCAACTTGTGTTGGATGGTTATACAAATGCAGATATGGCTGGGGATCTTGATTCAAGGAAGTCTACTTCTGGTTATATGATGACTTTTGCAAGAAGAGCTGTGTCTTGGCAATCCCGACTTCAAAAATGTATTGCCTTAGCTTGTCTACAACAGAGTCTGAATACATCGCTGTTGTTGAAGCTTCTAAAGAACTCTTGTGGATGAAGAATTTCTACGGGAGTTGGGCATAGATCAAGAGAAGTTTGTATTATTTTGTGATAGTCAGAGTGCTATCTATCTCAGCAAGAACCCGACATTTCATTCCAAATCAAAACACATAGAGGTGAGGTATCATTGGATACGTCAAGCGCTGGAGATGAATGTGTATGCACTTGAGAAGATCCATACTGACGACAATAATTCAGATATAATGACTAAGAGTTTACCTGCGATGAAATTTGATTCATGCAGAGAGAAGATAGGCTTGGTAGAGCAGCCTAACCCCACTTGATTTGATGAGGGGGAGATTTGTTGGATGGGCTCCAATAACAAGTGGGCCCAAACCCAATAATAATAATAACTATAATAACAATAATAGAAGAAGAAAGAAAGAATAGATTAGTGAGTAAGGAGAGAATTGAAGGATAGAGGGCGTGTGTTCTCATGAACCGCGCCGAAGAGAAGGAGAATTTGGGAAAAAGAGCGGTTCCAAAGTGTACATCTTGACTTGGTAAACTTGCTCCATTTTTTATGAGATTTCAATATGTTATTCCTGGTGTATTGCTGAACACTAGGATATAACCTGCTAATGTTATTACCTTCTCTTGTATTTGATTTGAGATACCCACTTTGTGGAGGATTTATGTTGATTCCATCCGTTGTGATGATGTATTTTGTTGATTGTTGAGATACACTAGTGCTACTAGGAGGACTAATTGTGTACCCATTATTATTGATAGTGTAAGATTTTACTGGACTAGGTCCCGTGGGTTTTTTGTCCCTCTTTTGGGGGTTTTCCCACGATAAAAATTCTTGTGTCTCTTATTATTAATTTCTGCATATTATCTGCTGCTTGGAGTATCTTTGGTGTTGCCTATTTAATTGCACATGTTGTGGGAAAATTATTTTGGTGCTTCCGCTGTGGTTCTGGTTTGAACCTGAATTTTCCCAACACATACTTGTTCTAGTTCATGAAAATACGACAGACATTCATTAATCGATTGTGTTTGTTATTATCTTTCTTGCTTCTACTATCAATCTATAGTAGTGGGTAGTTGTTGATTGTAGATTTTCTTTTGATTAATAATGTTTATTTTCCATGCACACGAAGTGTTTGATATTTTGCTTAGCTTAGTTATGGAGTAGATTTTCATTCCTTGGTTATGGGTTGATTACATGGATGCATTTAAGTCATCTTAGTCTTATTTGTATGATAATTGAGAGTGGTTTGTGTTGATTTAGATGCTATTGACGCTAGATTATCATTAACTTTACAATGATTTGGACTTATGAGCCAAGATGGATTATTCTTGTGTTCATTAATGCTAATCTAGTGTCTTAATGCATGAACTATGACTTCTGACTATGAATCAACCAAATTGACTCTTCTCATCAAAGTAACAAGATTGGTAAGAAGTTCACTCTAAGATATTATTTATGTTTAGAGGTGACAAGGATGATGTAATCCGTGAAACCCATGACCAAGGTATTTTAATTGCACTTGAATTAGTTTCTTGATTGCTTGTTTATCTCTACTTTCATTTCATGCTTAGTTTATCTCTTGCATTCTAGTTATTCTTTGTCTTACTTGTTTATGAATTTTATTGCATGATTTACATTCTTGCTATTGTAGTTCTTAGTAGAAAACTCTCAAACCCCCATACTTTACTAGCTAGTTTTAGTCCTTTGTAGTGATCATAAGTCCAAGGGAGAACGACCCTAGACGAAATAATTTCGGTTATTATTGCTTTGCATTGTGACATCTTTTCTAAATTTGTTCACTTTTTGATCACCGGTTGAGCTATATGTACAACGTGAACATGACTTAATTTCTAAGAAAGAAATTCTCAACCGGTCCTGGGGAGTGCATCAGCCCTCCTCCATTCCTAAACATCCTCTAAGCCCCTTGCCTTCACTCTTTAGGCCCCGTCCTCCACTCATTGGGGTCGTCCTTTGGCATGGTTTGACTTAAAAATAACTATAAGTTAATCCTACAAAATTTAAATTTTTTACCAAAACCAAAAAATTAATTAAACCAATTTAATAAATTTAATTTTAAAATTAAAAAATTAGAATATTAATATTATATTAATTATGTTTCGCATATTGTGCCATAAAATTTAATGTCATAAATACTGTCATCATTAAACACATAATATAATATTCTTGTGTATTTGATCGTGCCTTGCACAGAAAAGGCACGAAAAATTTAACAAATATTAGAGGAGAAAGAAAGAGAAAAGGAGGGAAGGAATAATTCCACAATTAGCTAAGTGCTATAAGAATATAATAATAATAACTATTATTGTTGTTGTTGTTTTTCTTCCCTATAAATATTAACACAGTATTGGAAGTTTAAACCACATTAACACACAATTCCATGTTCCAATAGCAAATTACTTCACAATAGTATTTCTCTTTCTTGTTCTTGGTGGGAGTGTCAATGCAACTACTACACCAAGTGCAACTACTACACCAAGAACATCTCATCCACAAAACAGGCATTTATGTTACATCAAGTGCATTTTGAGATGCACTCTAAGCTCTGTTAATCCGATATCATATGCCATCTACGTGGGCAACTGTGGCAAAAAGTATGTGAGCTCTAATATTAACAATAATGGTTCCCATTGTATGACATACTGCACCTTCTCAAAGATGACTAACAAACACGATATAGGTATTTTTATTTGCTTTTTTATATTTTTTATTTTTCTTTAACAAAATAATTATAATAACATTTTTTTTCTTTTTTTGCAGAGGATAATTTAGTCAACTTGTGTTTCAAGGACTAGAGTAATAATCAACTATGTAATCTTGCAAAAAAAGAACTATGTAATAAGCAGGGGCATTGGCCCCTAAATCTAAATTAATTATGTAATAAACTATTGTGAAAAGAGATGAGTTCTGAGAAGGAGAAAGTGAAGAACTGCTCGAGACTTGAGGAATGAGGGAGACTGGGAGAGTGTGTAGTGTTCACTCTAATCACCTCTAAACTCAATTGACTATAAAGTGCAAAAAAAAACTACCAAAGTGTTAATTACAAGTATAAATAGCTGATGTGTAGCTCCTAACTACCCTGCTTAGTCAGCAAAGTCACTAACCACCTTTACAACTAATCTATCAACAACTATTCTCTAATCTGTTATACCTTATTACAAGTCTAACTAACTGCATTCAACTAATCTCAAGTCACCCCCCTCTCAAGCTAGAATTTATACTACTTCTCATTCTCAGCTTGTCACAACATTTTTTAAACAAGTTTGGGGCTAATGCTTTTGTAAGAATATCAGCTATTTGGTCTGCTGTTGAAACTGGCAGCAACTTTATCACTTGTTCTTGTCACTTTGGTCTGTGTATTACTTGGTACAAAGGGAAATCTTATTTGCTTAGCATAGTGGCATGAATCACAAGGTATATTACAAGCAGAAATTTTTAAGTGTTTGTACTTTTTCTTGATTACATTTATTCTCTCATTTGGCAAATGTCCTAGCCTAAAATGCCACAAATCAGATGCAGAAAGTGCTATTGGTGTTTGTGTAAGTGGAACAGCCAGTGCAGATGCAGATTGTGTGCATGCATGCTGTGATGATGTGGAAAGTGATGTAGCTTCAACAAGTGTGAAATCTTCAAAAGCATAGAGTCCACACTTTTGTTTAGCTACACCAATTGTCCTCGATGTTGTCTTTTCCTGGATTAGACACTTATTATTATCAAAAATTAATTTGCATTTTGAATCAGCTGTCAACTTTGAAACAGAAATTAAATTGAATTTAAAAGTTGGAATGTAGAAAACATTTGACAACTGAAACTCATCAGAAAAAATTATTGTGCCTGCGGTGGTGGCTATGGTTTTGGTTCCATCAGGTAAGTTTATTATAACTTGCTTTATTATGTGTAAACTCTTGAAATATTTCCTAGAATATCCTACATGATTTGTTGCTCCTGAGTCAACTACCCAGGAACTTGGACTAAATACAGATAAAGACATCACATAAGAAATACCTTGGTTGGAAGCAAGAGTGGTGGAGGCAAAAATCTGGTTAATGCTATGCTTTGGTTGTGAATCCTGCTGGTTCAGAAGAACAAGCAATGCATTCCTTTGCTCTGCCGTAAAATAGGAATCAAAATCACCATTATCTCCCCTTTGAGACCGATTGCCAAGTTCATCATCATCATCAGCAACCATATTGTTTATCGCAGCAGCATTTCCATTATTCTTGAAATGAGGGGGATATCCGTGTTTCTTGTAGCACACGTCTGCCAAATGGCCACTCTTACCACAGTATGAACACTGCTTAGATCCTCTTCCTCCCTTATTTCCTCGTCCCCCTCTTCCTCTGCCTCTTCCTTTTGTGCTGGCACTATCATGCTCTAGTTTTGCATTTGCTATCAATGCCTTTCCTTTAAGAGATTCACTCATGTTGAGTTGTCTCTCTTGTTGCAATAGAGATGCAAATACCACTTCCACCTTGGGCAAAGGCTTCACGAGCATGATCTGGGATCTCAAATTCGAGAATTGGTCATTCAATCCCCTCAAGAATCTAACTACATTAGATTCTTCTTTATAACCCCTCATTATATTGAGTTCACATGTGCAAGTTTCAACACATCTTGAACAAATCGAAATTGGACACAGATTCTCTAATTCTTCCCAAATTGTCTTCAGCGTTGTGTAATAAGAAGTCACCGATAATTCTCCTTGTTTAGCTGCAAAAATTTCTTCTTCGAGTTCTGCAACTCTGTAAACATCTCCATGTGCATATCTGTATCTGAGCTCCTTCCATAGTTCTTCAGCTGAATTTATTCAGAGCACACTCCTAGCTATGTCTGCACTCAGTGACTGATTAATCCACGAAATTACATACGTATTGCAACGCTCCCAAGCTTCAAATTTTGAATCTTCAGGCAAAGGCTTCTTGATCGAACCATCCACGAACTTAAGCTTGTTTTTGCCTCGAAGAGCTCTCCACATTGCTCTCTCCCACATTTGGAAATTGTTTCCAGTCAATATCGTTGTCACAATCGCTGTACTTGGATTTTCCCCTGGATGTAGATAATAGGGGCTCGTTGGATCTAACGTTGGATTCACCTGTGTTCTTGCATTATTCGCAAGATTAATTTGATTAATCAAGTTCGTTAGGGTTTGAAGATCTATCGAAGTATTTGCTTCTGCTGCCATCTCTTCTTTCTCGCGAAATCAGATGAAAAAAAATCTGACCTAGAACTCAATCGATGAATCCTGTACGATGTGGATTCAGAACTTCTTCCCTGTAACTCACTGATCGGAAACTTCTTGTTCATTGTGATGTGAACAATCAGAATCTCATCAGTCTATATTGTGTGAGTTTCAGGAAAGAAGAGAGAAAAGATGAGAAGAGAAGAAAGAAAATTGACAGAAGAAGAGATTAATAGAAGAGTTTGCACTGTGAGTCTCTTGTGAAGTTCCTCAAATCCTTCCCATCCACGCTCACCTCACCATGTGAAAAGAGATTAGTTCTGAGAAGGAGAAAGTGAAGAACTGCTTGAGACTTGAGGAATGAGGGAGAGTGTGTAGTGTTCACTCTAATCACCTCTAAACTCAATTGGGCTGTAAAGTGCAAAAAAACAAACTACCAAAGTGTTAATTACAAGTATAAATAGCTGATGTGTAGCTCCTAACTACCCTGCTTAGTCAGCAAAGTCACTAACCACCTTTACAACTAATCTATCAACAACTAATCTCTAATCTGTTATAACTAATTACAAGTCTAACTAACTGCATTCAACTAATCTCAAGTCACAACTATCGGCATTGTGACACCCATATACCATATTGTGGTTACATGGCTGCATAAGATAACTTACATTGAAATTCACACCTTCCCCACAATCTATTAATTTATCTGCTTGATTGCTTGGTAGACAATAATATATAGCAAGGTTGGTGTTGAAATGTTGGTGATAGTGATAACTAGCTATTTTTATTTTTATAGTATAAAATAATGAAACATAAACTACAGTATAATTCATGATTGGTATTTCGATGTAGTTAAAATTTGGATTGAGTTAGTTTTATATGACCAGTTTGGTTGGTGCTAAACCCTAATTAAAGCCACGCATGTGAAACTTGTCCACGGAAATATTTTGCAAGAAGCCATGGTGCCCTCCTCCTCTCCTAAACATCCTCTAAGCCCACTTTCACTCTTCAGGCTCCATCCTCCACTTACCAATTTAAAAAATTTAAATTTAAAATTAAAATGAAAATATTAATATTTTATTAATTATGTTTCCCATATTGTGCCATAAAATTTCATGTCATAAATACGGTAATCATTAAACACATAATATAATATTCTAGTGTATTTTCCTGTGTCTTGCACGCACGGAAAATGCACGGAAAATTTAAGAAATAATAGAGGAGAAAGAGAGAGAAAAAAAAGGGAAGTAATAATTCCACAATTAGCAAAGTGCTATAAGAATAGAATTATTATTATGAATTAATCTTGGTGTACACCTTTTTTTGGTGTACACCTCTTTTTGGTGTACACCTCCAACCAAGTCCTAAACGAACAGATTTTTACTACTAGAACGAACAAATTTTTTAAAACAAACGAACAGGTTAAAAACCTGTTCGTGTCAACTATAAAATATGTTCGTTGTATATATAGATTTCTGTTCGTGCACGAACAGAATTTTACTACTAGAACGAACAGATTTTTAAAAGCAAACGAACAGGTTTTAAAATCTGTTCATGCTAACTATGAAAATATGTTCGTTGTATATATAAAAATCTATTCGTTTGGGACTTGGTTGGAGGTGTACACCAAAAAGAGGTGTACATGTAGCATTACCGTATTATTATTATTCTTGTTGCTGTTTTTCTTCCCTATAAATATTAACACAGTATTGGAAGTTTAAACCACATTAACACACATTTCCAAGTTCCAATAGCAAATTACTTCACAATAGTATTTCTTTTTCTTGTTCTTGGTGGGAGTGTCACTACAACTACTACACCAAGTGCATCTTGAGATGCGCTCTAATATCTGCTAATCCGATATTATATGACATCTACGTGGGCAACTGCGGCAAAAAAGTGTGTGAGCTCTGATGTTAACAATAATGGTTCCCATTGTATGGCCTACTGCACCCTCTCAAAGATAACTAGCAAACACAATATAGATATTTTTATTTGCTTTATTATATTTTTTATTTTTTCTTTAACAAAATAATTATACTAACATTTTTTTCCTTTTTTGCAGAGGATAATTTAGTCAACTTGTGTTTCAAGGAGTGTCGTCTAGAGTAATAATCAACTATGTAATCTCGTAAAAAAAAACTATGTAATAAGCGGGGGCATTGGTCCCTAAATTAATTATGTAATAAACTATCGGCATTGTGAGACCCATATGCCATATTGTGGTTACATGGCTGCATAAGATAACTTACAATGAAATTCGCACCTTTCCCACAATCTATTAATTTATCTGGTTGATTACTTGGTAGGCAATAGTATATAGCAAGGTTGGTGTTGGAATGTTGGTGATAGTGATAACTATCTATTTTTATTTTTATAGTATAAAATTATGAAACATAGTATAATTTATGATTGGTATTTCGATGTAGTTAAAATTTGTTGAGTTAGTTTTATATGACCAGTTTGGTTGGTGCTAAACCCTAATTAAAGCCATACATGTGAAGCTTGTCCACGGAAATATTTTGCAAGAAGTCATGGCGCCCTCCTCCACTCCTAAACATCCATAAGCCCACATTCACTCTTCAGGCCCCGTCCTCCTCTTACTGGGGCTGTCCTTTGGTATGGTTTGACTTAAAAATAACTATAAGTTAATTCTACAAATTAAAAAAATTTTCTTTCCAAAAACCAATCAAAAAATTAATTAAACCAATTTAATAAATTTAATTTTTAAGACAAAAATTAAAATATTAATATTATATTAATTATGTTCCCATATTGTGCCATAAAATTTCGGATCATAAATACGGTAATTATTAAACACATAATATAATATTCTAGTGTATTTGTTCATGCCTTGCACGCATGAAAAAAGCACGAAAAATTTAAGAAATATTAGAGGAGAAAGAAAGATAAAAAAAGGGAAGTAATAATTCCAAAATTAGCTAAGTGCTATAAGAATAGAATTAATATTATTACACAATAGTATTTCTTTTTCTTGTTCTTGGTGGGAGTGTCACTGCAACTACTACACCAAGTGCATCTTGAGATGCGCTATAATATCTGCTAACCCGATATCATATATCATCTATGTGGGCAATTGTGGCAAAAAAGTGCGTGAGCTCTGTTGTTAACAATAATGGTTCCCATTGTGTGGCCAATTGCATCTTCTCAAAGATGACTAGCAAACACAATGTAGGAATTTTTATTCTCTTTTTTATATTTTTTGTTTTTTTAACAAAATAATTATACTAACATTTTTTTCCTTTTTTTTGTAGAGGCTAACTTAGTCAACTTGTGTTTCAAGGAGTGTCATCTAGAGTAATAATCAACTATGTAATCGAAAAAAAAAAACTATGTGATAAGCAGGGGCATTGGCCCCTAAATTAATTATGTAATAAACTATCGGCATTATGAGACCCATATGCCATATTTTGGTTACATGGCTGAATAAGATAACTTACATTGAAATTCGCATCTTTTCCACAATCTATTAACTTATCTGCTTGGTTGCTTGGTAGGCAATAGTATATAGCAAGGTTGGTGTTGGAATGTTGGTGATAGTGATAACTACCTATTTTTATTTTTATAGTCTAAAATTATGAAACATAACTATAATTTATGATTGGTATTTCGATGTAGTTAAAATTTGTTGAGTTAGTTTTATATGACTAGTGTGGTTGGTTATAAACCCCAATTAAAGCTATGCATGTGAAGCTTGTCCTCTGAAATATTTTGCTAAAAGCCATGGTGCCCTCCTCCACTCCTAAACATCCTCTAAGCCCCTGGCCTTCACTCTTCAGGCCCGTCCTCCACTCATTGGGGTCGTCCTTTGGCATGGTTTGACTTAAAAATAACTATAAGTTAATCCTACAAATTAATTTTTTTTCTTCCAAAAACCAACCAAAAAATTAATTAAACCAATTTATAATATTCTAGTGTATTTGCCCGTGCCTTGCATGGAAAATGCACGAAAAATTTAAGAAATATTAGAGAAGAAAGAGAGAGAGAAAGAGGGAATGAATAATTCCACAATTAACTAAGTGCTATAAGAATAGAATTATTATTATTATTATTGTTGTTGTGGTGGTGTTGTTTTTTTTTTCTTCATATAAAAATTAACACAGTATTGGAAGTTTAAACCACATTAATACACAATTCCAAGTTCCGCTGGCAAATTACTTCACAATAGTATTTCTTTTTCTTGTTCTTGGTGGGAGCGTCCAATGGCGGAGCTTGAACGAAATGCAGTGTGTGTTCTTCTAAATGTAATAGTATAGTATGGAATTGTATTTAACTACTATGTTATGCGTTCTTTATTTTGTTGTTGTAAACTACATTCATGGTTCGTTTCAACCTCTCACCCACCCTTTTAGGTTTCTTTGGTGAGAAACAAAAGATCGAAGAAAAAAAAAACACATGGCAAACATGCAACTGGCATTAAAATTTTATATAGGATGAGAGAGTATTGAATCATAAATTTTCATTATTTAATTATAATTTAATCTATTAAATTACCAAAATTATAAATGGTAAATTATTTGAATATATATATATATATATATATATATATATATATATATATATATATATATATATATATATATATAT